>JAZGTJ010001515.1:26037-54783 GCA_036877575.1 Botia almorhae | reverse complement strand
TGGTGTGATGATGTGTCGACCACACCTATTGGTATATTGCACCAATTAGTGTCCTGACAGCTGGCGCATGAGCTGCATTGCAATGATGATGAAAGTGGTGGAATCCATTCCACTATTGCCCCTTAAGGAGAAGAGTCAGTGTTATAGATGAGCATGTTAGTTTATGTGTTTCTGCTCATGTGTTTGTTTACCATTTTATCATCCAATAATCTCATTGTCTGTATCATTCTTTCACTATAAGCATCAACTTCTGGTGCTTATGCACTGAGCCTTGTATTCTTTACTCTTCTGCTTTTCCTGACCAGGATAGCATGTATCACACATACTTAAGGGAACATCATTGCTGTCTTCTACACTCTTGTCTTAGAAAAAAGAGAGTGGTCGATTCTGTAATGTCGGGACAAAATTACATACTTTGAGAAATATTTATGCTACTGTTTTTCTCAGTGTATGTGTGTGTTTTTAAAACTGTTACAGTCAGCTTGGAGCAGCCTACATCAGCGCTACTACAGGAGCTGTAGTAACAGCCCTTGGCTTGAAGTCTCTGACCAAGGTGTGTCCCTACCCTAAACTCACACAATAATCATAGTTGACTATTTTTAACATATGTAATGTTGCAGACAAAATGTTGATTCGCAGATTTTACATGCTTTCACTTTCAGCATTATTTTAGTCATATCAATAGACCTATGGTGCAGTTCCTCTTGCAGCTGTTATTGTTTCACAGTTTCTTGTATTTGAAAATATAACCATAACAATTTTTGCCTACAGAACTGATTAATCTAGCCCTCAGCTAGCCCCGTTTCTTGTTTTGTGTAGGACTACTCTTTAAAAGTTTGCTTAATTGTATGTTAACTGTTAAATTTTGTATAATATTTAAATTATCTAGTCGTTTAACCTTGTTGTGCATGGTAATTTTGAGTGATGGCAGTAGTGACTTGGTCCGATGAGTTTATTTAAGATATCTTATCTCTCCTCAGCACTTGCCAGGTATTATCGCTCGTTTTGTTCCATTCGCTGCAGTGGCAGCAGCAAACTGTATCAACATACCCTTCATGAGACAAAGGTAAGTGAAAAAGTACATTCAAGGTTACTCTGAGCATTCAATCATTGAACTTTGAGAGTAAATATTAAACCACTAAATCCATTTCAACTTTGTTTTAAATTTCTCCACACAGAGAGCTGAAATGTGGTATTCCTGTTACTGATGCCGAGGGAAAACGCCTCGGAGAATCAGCTAAAGCTGCCCAGCAGGCCATTGTACAGGTGGTGGTGTCTCGTATCGGCATGGCAGTGCCAGCCATGGGTAAGGCCAGTGCTTGATTAAACCAGGATTTTTGGTTGTTGTTATTCTTAACAAAAATACAAAAATGGATTTTAGAACGATATCCAAAGCACTGCCTTCATACGTTGATCTGACAAACAGATACTTTTCAAGAGAATCAACCTACAAATTATATTAGTTTTCATTGTGTTTTTATTTTAATGCCTTTGTTTATTATACAGCCATTCCTCCAGTTATTATGAATGCCTTGGAGAAGAAAGCCTTCATGAAGGTAAGGAGCCACAAAAAAGACATCTTTCTAAATCTTGAACCAGCAGCATTGAGATGTGTTTAAAACTGTGCATTACAAATTTCTTTCCCTGTTTTAGCGGTTCCCAGTTCTCAATGCCCCAGTACAAGTTGGGCTTGTTGGATTCTGGTGAGTGCTTTGTGTTGTAAGTTAAATATATATTTCTCATAAAAAACACAGTGAATGAATAAACTATTTTAAATATACTTCTCCACAGTCTCGTGTTTGCTACTCCGCTATGCTGTGCTCTGTTTCCACAAAAGAGGTGAGTGCTTTTATAATAGATCTTTTACCTGCTTTTATTGACATACTGAATCTGGTAATACTCTGTTCTTTCAATGTCTCTCTCTATGAAGTTCTATGAAGGTGAGCAGTCTGGAGCCTGAGCTTCAAGAGACCATACGACAGAGCAATCCTCATATCACCACTGTTTATTTCAACAAGGGTCTGTAGAGCCCTCAAGGTTGCAGCCCATACTGGTGTGAGGTTAGTGGGCACAATTTGAAGAGTAGAACATATTTTTGTTTTGCTGATTTAAATGATATATATTTTTTGTCACTTGGTATTGTACAATCCTAAACAACTCATCTATATATACATGATGAAGGCCAGAATCTGCTGCTGCATTTAGTTGCTTTAATGTTAACTGCTGCATTGATGCTATATGGGTTTCCAAGCACACATAAATTTGTTTTTCCAGTTTATATACTGCTTGGCGTCATATGTTGTGCCCTACGTTGCTTTTTCACACTCCACTCTTTATCTTTCATTGCTTTTATTTATTTTAGATTAACATACGCACATTGTATGACGCTTTTTTTGTATTTTTGGCTCAAAATTTTCCAAGAGTTCCAGGTTTGTGGCTGAAACATCTGCATGCCACTTTAAGTTCTTATTGAAGATGGTAACAGTTATTAATATTGTATTCAACCTTATCCTGCCAAAATAAATATGTTCCATCTTACATGCTCCAGTATGTGCCACTAAAGTGCACTTACACTGCGGATGCAGCGTGCTTTTCTCTCATTGCAAATACTCCACGACAAAGCACATTAAAATACAAACTACTTGTTTGACTGTCACTAATGTACAGTACTGTAGTTGATCATTGGTTCTGTTTAACCCTTATAGGCCTGTGTGGTTTGAAGTCATTAGAAGTATTTCTGAGATGTGACTGACGTTTGGTCATGTAGACATTGTAGTGTGTGTACTGTTATTTAAGAATGGTGAAATGGTCAAAATATCTATTTCAATATTTAACAGTTAATAGGCTTTGTTTGTATGAATAATTTCCCCATTGTAAGAGAACAGAAAGTTTGGCTTAGAATTAAAGGCAGTTTGATGTTTGATCATGCAATGCATCTGACAATAACAATTACGGTAACAACAAGGAATCAGATTTATCATGGGGAATCTGTAATGTGTTATATCAATAATATATATGATGATGTCAGTCTGTAACAAAATATATAATTTTGTGAAAGTCATGTCTGAAAATGTACTGATGCCCTACATATTCCTGTATCCTGAGCACGTATGATCAAACTTGTTTTTCCTGACATATTATGGTAATGTTACAGTGTGTTGTTCCATTGTCTAAGTTTGTGTTTTCTTTATGTAGACAAAGTTAACCAACCTTTGCAATGTTGTTTTTATGTCGGTCACTCACAACATGCTTTTTGGGTAGAAAGACATGCTTTCATGTTATTCTCTTCATGTACTCCGGTAGGCAGTAGACATCTGTTACTATTTTGCCCTGAGCACTCCATGTAGGTCAATATCCATCCATCCATTCTCTAAACCTGCTTGTCCTCTTCAGGGTCACGGGTGTAGTGTCTAAGCACATTGTATGTCACTCATTCAATAAGCATTGCACAAGTATGCCGTTAGAAAGAGTTTAATGCACATATTCTGTTACTATGATCTCTTGCAAATTGCTTTAGTTTCAATACATTTAATGCACATATTCTGTTACTATGATCCCCTGCAAAAAAAAATCACATTATTTTTCACATTTCTAGGATTAATGTTTAGAAATGTTGAATATGTTATGCAAAAATGATTGATTGTTAATTGTATGAAACTGTTCATCAAACAGTATCTCCTCTCTGGGCAGCCTGTTTAAACTGAAAACCCCTGACTAGTTACCCCAACTACATGCTATCAGCTCTTTCTTCACAACATAACTCACAATCTACTAGCAAAGTTCTGGTTATTGCTGCAACAGACTGGTCATTCCACACCAACTGGGCATGCTACACCAACTTTGTAAGTAATGTTAAGAATTTAAGAACTTAAACCAGGGTGTTGGCTCTGTGACATTTTAGAGATTACTGAGACTAGCAAATACAGCATTTTCAGGAGAATTTTATTACCAGTACCAAATTGTCTGATGTTTCAGGTACTTCAGATGTTTTGATTGTAAATTGCACTAGTCCACTGACAACTTTTTACTAGAAAATAATGTGTACTTGCAGTATCATGAATGTTCATTAAGATTGTTCATATTTGGATCCAAGAATATTTAAAATTCACTGAATTGTTTTAGCATTTTACCTCATTTTAGCATTTTACAAAAATTAGACCTTGCCAAAGACAAAAGTTCTTTAATGTTTTGGTGCAAAGATGCTTGACACTTGAAGCACATATTTATTGGTAAATCTCCTGTTGCCTGGAAAGGGCACTGAAATGCAAATGTAATTAAAAGATTGTTGTGAATAACATGGGTATTAGTCTATGGCACCAGGAAGACCCACATTAGCACACTTAGTATGGTTATTATTGGTGCTTATTGCATGTTTTATTTTTCCAGCATTTTATATTCTGTTTTGTTACATCCTTGTGTATTTTATCTGGAACAATATAATAAAGATAACAAAATGTGTGTGACTACGTTTCGTTCTAGTTGTAAGTATTTCTGTTTAGTACATAGTAGCACTTAGAGCTATGAAGACAAATATTTGAGAATTGACTTATTTTATTGACATTTCAAACTAGGAATAAATCTGGCGATAAGGTGAAACTTAATTTATCTAAACAATGTGTGCTTATAACATAATAGCATAATGAGGGCTGTTTCTGTTACATTTTTGCAAAGTAGGTAGACTGAAGACTAAGATGTCTGTTGTATGTGCATATATAATGATCAGGGATTATATTTAAATGGCTCAGTAGCTATTTAAGTGTAGTTATCTAGCAATATAACATTTGCATATACATTTCAAGTAAATATTTGAAAACATGTTAAATGAAGACAAATAGATTTTTTCTGGTAGTAACATGTTTATTGCTCACTGTAAACTCCACCTGCCTTGGGACCTTTTGCTGCTCACTGACCAGACAGCAGCAGATATGCAAGTATGTGCTGGCCTCAAATCTGCTCCCTCAACATAGAGTTTGGAGTCAGACTATCATAAATACACATACCACCATTAAACCACCAGTGAGGCAGCAGGCAACAAAAGAAATCCACTGTGGTGAAAAACAATCGTGCAATGCTTCATGACAAGCTACTTTTAAAGTGCCAAAACAATAGTACTCATGTTTATTACATAATATTCCCCTTTGTGCACACAAAAGAACGCGCACAATTCTATGAGGCCACATAAAGTTAATGTGTGGTATTGTCATTTAGTTCTTAAAGTGTACCAATCAGTGCCTAGAATTCTGTATAACCTGAGCTCTCTCTATTCACAGCATTAGTAGGAGAAATGAGGTGTGATGAGGTTGATGTCTATAGATGTGACTCAATAACATATGAGAACCTTCCTTCAGCTCCAGTCTGATCGAAGTTACAGCTTTGCTGCAACTGATACACTAATCATCTAATTCTCTACCACAATTTTCTTAACAGCGTCCAAAACAGCCTCATTGCTGACTTTATCTCCAAACTCCTTTTCTCTGTGCTCCAGAAGAACTCCCTGGAAAAAAACAGTAAGTTATGAAGGCAAACAAGTGGATGAAGATCATAAATGCATTGCCAAGTGGTCAGCAGTGAGCTAATAGATGAATAAGTCAAAAATACACTACACTATTTACTGCTTTGTGCTGGTTTTATATGGGACATCTAAAAGATCACCTGTTTGCCAGATCCGATGACAAACACTCCTCCCAGAATAAAACCTTCTCCATTCATGTTACCCTGGTAACCCGACTTCCAGGCCCTTACAAAGTTTTGCCAAACCCCCAAACGGATTAAACCAAGCCCACCCATTTTCCTCTGTTGTGGCCCATAAAAAGCTTGCTGCAAACAAAAAGACACAAGAATAAATTTATGGCGTCTTTACACAATACTCAGTGGTTTTAATGTTGAAGTCTACTGACCTTTTCATCCAAGAAAATCTCCCCCGCAAAGTGAGGCTTGAAGTCCTGAATCTCTGTGCCTATGTTTTCCTTAACAACAGCATACAGAGGGACCCTGAGCTCATCCAGCTGAGGCTTCAGAGAGGACAGCTCAGCGGCCTCCTGGAGATACACAACACAAGCACTTCATCAGCGTCCCTGGTGAACGACAGCATCTGACTATTATATTAAAAGGAATATGATCACTGTACCTCTCTGCACAAAAATCATCCAGGCCGCCGCACTGCCATGATCACGGCACCCGAATTCTCCCACAGACTTTTAGCTTTTAAAGACTTCTCATCTAAATGGTTGTAAATGAAAAACATTCAAATTAATTTTGCTTCACTGCTATTTGTAATTCTGACAATTATGCAATTCCCCAAAAAATTTATAATAATTCCTTACATTCAACATCTCTGGATTTTAGAATTACAAATGCTCACCATTGTCTGTGGTTTTGAGGTCAGCATTTTCCAGGTACTCTAAAGTTGCAGGTGCTGGCTTCGTCAGCAGGTAGTCAGTGTTTGCAAACATAATGCCAGCAATGGCAGCAGCCACAGCGCCAAGGCCTAGAGACCACACGCCCATGACAAGTGTCTCGCCCTCCAGGATAGAAGACACTGCAGTGAGGATATTACAGGTTATATAAATCATTAGTTCCACAACAACAAAAGTAATTTGTAGGTAATTTCTCCACATCCCATGACACAATTAAAAATAAGCATTTAAAGACTTCAAAGGCAGTTTCAAGAACCATGAGTGTACCATGCAATGGCTATAATACATCTTATACTGTATGAAGACATGCTGGAACAACACTAATATCTTGTATCTTACTAAAGAAAGACTGTCTGTTCTGGCTCTCTCTTGATAATTGCTGTAAACATTTAGTGTTGACAAAAGTGGGACACAGATGTGTTAAATGCTGCCTAGTGTGAACACACTTCATGGGTGGGTCATGCATTATGACTGTCTCATCACTTCCTGCTTCTAGCCTGTGATGAGACAAGGCTGACATGAAGTCAACACAGACTATGTACTTGACGGCACTATTCACATTAAGAGATACGCTTCTTGGCAACAAATGAGTGAAATGAATAGAGCGTAATTGTATAAGGGCCATTGTAAACATCCAGGGTGAGTTTAGCCAACCACCCCAAAGCACCTTATTCTAGAGGAGGAAGGAAAACAGTGCCTCTCAGTGTTTGGTTATTTATGTTAGAAAAAATAAAACAAGGTTTAATTAAGCCCCATTTAAAAGCGTTTAGTGTTTTTTCAGTTTAAACATGTTTTGGTGAAGCTGAAGTCCTCAGTTATGGTGTTAAATAAGCTGCATAAAGCACACGGTTTAATACAAGCAGGTATTTTATTGTTCTCATGCTCATTTGAATTGTAATTTAAATTTTAAGACATCATTTAAAGCACATAGTCTATCAAGCATAAATATACATAACTACACGTTTCCTCTGTATGGGGTGAGCTGCAGTGTGTTGTAGCTGCGTCTGAATTATCACAGATTTGACACAGAGCCAAATATAGAGACGAATAATGAGAATGATTAAAGATTGCTTCTCTTTGTAACAGTTATGGTTTATTGTTCACTGATGTATTAACAAACTGGTTGCTAATATATTATATATATATATATTACCAAGGTATGCAGCTAAATGTTACACACTAACCTAATGTTAATGACGTTGATGTCGAGTTAGCCGAAAAAAGATTAAAGCCAGATAAAAACATGGGCGCAATAAAAACACTATAGATTAAAACATTATTTGCATTAAAAGTTTCAAGAGCTGGTAACACATAAAAATAACTAACACTCACCGTTCGCACCTCGACGGCTGTCGGTTACTAATGTTGTCAAACTACTGCTGCAGAATGACGCAGCACAAGCTAGTTTGTTTACCCTCTTAAAGAGACAGACGTTAAAAATGTACTGCTCAAAACATTTACTAATGCTGTTTTATTCTAGCTTAATAAACAAATAAATACAATGAAAGGGCAACGTTGTGTTTTGTTTTTTCAAGAAATGTCTACATTGCCTAGTTGAGATATAATTATGATTTACAAAGTAAATCTATATTATAGTGAGTCTATATTAAAATGACATTTGACCTATTAATACAACAAAATGTCTATTTGAAATAAATGACTTATGGAGACCAGAATACTGTTTACATTTATACAGTTTTTTTTACTTGCCCAGACAGCTTATTAAAAAAGATTTCTTTGAAGGCATGCAAGATCAGCAAAGAACAGGCCCACTGCTTTTAGACCCTGGATCAAAGTCCTCAGGGTTGAGATAGAGTTTCCTTATTTCACATGGATTCACAATTTCACAATCACATTTCTAAGTGATCATCTGTTCCAGAACATACACCAGACTGTTAATAAATTTGTGCATACACTGACCACATTTTAAAGAATATCTAAACCCTATCTAACATTATCTAACAACCAAGTAGTCAATTTATACTTTTTAGACATGCATAAAACAATGAGGTTGCCATAAGTCAAGTCTCATCTCTTTTATATGCGGAAATTGTGCATGCAAAACCAAAAATCAAAACAAGGCAAACAGCTTTAAATTAAAATGTTTATTTATATGTTTTTATGGTAATTCATATTTTTTATTTTGTGTTTGATACCTAGTATCTACTCACCCCAATGATTAAACACAAATGGACTAAAGTTACTGAATTATCTCGCCACAGAAATAGCAGAAAATGTCTTATTTGATGGTTGCTGTAGGACATTACTGTCCTCTACAGGCAAATACAGAGTCTGCATTTTGAGCTGTTCAGTGTTTTGTACTTCACAATGCTTGAGGTCAGGTAGGCTTCTAGGATTGACTGACTGTCTGTCTGCTTCCAAAATGCATGTCGGGTGACATTAAAAGGTTTTTATTTCATCCACAGGTTACTGCTCTCTAGTCAAATTTAGTTATATTATTACTCTGTCCCAGATGCTCAGACAAACATTTCCAAGTGTCAATTCCAATAACAGACTTTATGTAAATGCCATTACATTAAATTAGTTGAAGACTTAAAGAATCAGATTGACACATCTGTCACATCTGTGTGATCAACAAATCACTCTGAAAAGATTATGAAGACAAATTAGATATATGGCAACAACAAAATTACAACTAATTACAAACTAGATTTTCTTACAACTATTAAGAAACCTCAGACCACATTAAAGTAAATAATGCTAATAAGTGGTGATGAGATTTGTGCTATTTTCTATCTTTGTCTTTGATGTTTTGAAGAAATTTCTAAACAACAAAGTCTTGCGAACACATAAACTGCAAAATGATTTACAGTATTTGACAACAAGTACATACTAATCATACCTAAGGTTACCACAGAGTTGTAAACAAAATAATTTAGTATATTATAGTTTTCATAAAGCATAATATTGTATTTCACAAAGTGAGGTTCCCAGCAAAAAAAATAACTTTGTAAAGTCGTTTATGCGTTTGTCCGCTCTTGGGTATGTTTGCTTACAAGTGTTAAGAACTTGATTATGTAAGATGATACAGTTCAGTTAGCTGATCTGGACCAACTTCTGTTTTGGTGGTAATGGTTATTTTTAGAGGAGAGGTGCAAAGGCCAGTTGCTTCTGGCCGCTGTAGGCAGGAATGTGCTGAGATGAAAGTTGCCCAACATCCCACCCTGTCCTGCAGCTGATGCATTCTAGCACTCCTGTAAGATGCATGTTTTCCCCAACAATGCATGTTTGAAGATTCAGAAATGGATGAGATCAGAGGGGGTGGAGACTGGATGCATTAATAGATAGTTCTCTCTTGTATAAGTTATTATTGATAGGCAGCATATGTTTTATACCCACCAGCTGTAAAATTCACCCAAGTTCACTTTATTGGGCCACTTTGAACAGTTTTTTTACACATTTGTGTGGGACTGTCTGGGCTTAAGAACCAGTGAGCAATACGCGTATGTACCCCACCTACTAAACATTTTATTTCCACTTGCCCATTGGTTGACACACCCCACACCTCCCTGCTCTCTACAGCTTATCAAAGCAGATTACATTTGAAATGGGGCAGGGCAGGTAACTATGTGTGTTTACTGTATGACACCAACCAACAGCAGCCACGTAAGGTTTGTCCTGGGAACGTTATGCCAAACATAAACAGAAGTCTGTCACCTCAACATCTGCCTTTACAATGGAATTTTGAAAATTCTGTTTAAAAAATGTAAAATTGAATATTTATAAAAAGTTTCTGTCTAACATGTTTTATCATCAGTGTTAATTCTGAGTTCCATTGCCTAAAAATATTAATGGATTTGTAATATAGTACAATAAAATATCTGAATGCTTTTACAAGGCATGGCAAGTCTTAAACATACAAACATTTGAATTGCAGTTAAAATGAAATTGGCCTCATTAAAAAGAAGGAAAATATAAACCTATAACATATGTTAAAATCTAAAATCTTATAATAAAGATATTATGTATTTTTATTAAACTTCTAAAAAGATTGTAATTGCAATAACTGTATCAAAATTTCAAAAAGATCTTAAAATTAGAGGTTCAAGTCTATATTAATATTAAATATATTGATATATTATTATAACAACAAACAAACAACAAACACTATATCTACTCAAAACTGAATGATCAGAGACCATGAATCATGGCCTCACACGTGCTTGTTTGTAGTTTGGAAGTATCAGAGAGCATCAGTAATCCTCAAATGCTCATTCCCATTTTAAAAATGTATTTTGTACAAAAAGTTGATTTTTAAAATGTATTTATAATTTAATAATAAATCATTTTAATAATGAATAATTTAATAGCTCCATTGGATTGGTAAGAATAACTTGCCTTGGACTTAATTTTACCTTCAACCTGAATTTCCTCCCAAGTGCCACATTTGTTTCAGGTTGAAAGTTCAAAGAGAAATTAACCTTTGTCTCACTGACCACAATTTTAGCAAGTACACATTTGTATGTGTATTCACAACTCAATATATTCATCGTAAACATCAATATATTGATTCAGAATCAATATCAAAACAATCCACTATGACAACTTCAGCTATTCCAGTATTCATTGATTGATCTGCAACTGTGTAAGGTTGTATAGGTTATTCCCATACAATCCTGTAGCTGTAGCCTATAGGTTGTTTCTGACTAGAGTACACATTTAATCTTACTTAAAATGTTAATCCCTTGGAAGCTGCCCAACAAACTCAAAAGTAACTATGACCACAATATCACAATGTCTTTTAGAAACACAATGATAATTATTTTAGGAAAAATTAGTACATTTTGCAATTAGTGTACTAAAAGTGGCTTCTACTGGAAGCGTCTACTAAAACTATTAACTATTAACTACCAAGCCAGATCAAACCTGCTTTTTATTAGGTTTTATTAGGCGTTATCCAAGTGTTAATTATACAACTATAACATTGTAATAGTGAAGTTATTCAAGCATCAGTCTCTTGTCAGGTATCATTCCTCTATAAGGTGTATCATTTTAGGATCAATGCACACTGTGATAAATGTTTTGTCAGGTAATCTATAGGTGCTTGACTGCATTAGACTGCAAAATGAGTAATTACGCGTTAGATCAAGTAGGGTAACAGTTGCATTTTACCCCTTGCTGTGTGGCCTTGAACAGTAGACCGGAACAGTCTAGCTAACACACTAATCACCCACAGTATTTTGCCTTCAAAAATATTTGCACCCTTAGATTGACCCATATAACTGCATCATGAGGTGTTTTATGACATGCATAAAAACCTTTTAAAAGAAACATTTGATTATTTGAGATGTGGCATGTTAAGATACATTGTGATCCAAACCTGTTAAACCTGTAAAGACATTATAAGCACTAATTTGAGCACAGACTATTCAAAATGAGTCCCACAGTGCATGACTTGGAACTGATCCTAATTGTTGTATAGTAATCAACAAGTTTTTTAAAGAGTTTTGCAATACATTTATTATGTAACCAAAAAATACTTCCTCTGCCAAGCACATGTCCTTTTAAAATAAGAGGAGTGCTGCATCTTCCAATCAAATCTACAGTTTCACCACACCCCCTTAAGTTTTGATATCACTTAACACAAGCTCTCACATTCTATAAAGTTTTATTACAGGTAAATCACCTGTTTTTAAACACTCCAGATCTGATAGTTTGGTACAATGATGTGATGGCACATAGTTTCAAAGGAAACATTAATTGCATCTATCAGCACAATAAATCACCACACAATTGTTCCCTCGGGCACTGTTGTTGTCCTATAACACAGAATTTCGTGCACAAGGGGTTAACAAAGTTTCGGAGACTTTTAATCTCCGCCCTCAAAGTAACACCCCCTGGAATGGTCTGCCCCACTCTTCACACGACACGTGTTTGTGTGTGTATGTTTGTGAGAGAGTGAATGAGTAAAGCTGTGTGTGTGTGTGTGTGTGTGTTTTCCACCATATATAGGGACAAACTTGCTTCGAGACAGGGTTGTCTGTCAGTGATTCTTACACAAACCTCTCTTTCTTTTTTCCTTCTTTCTTTCTAACTTCTCTATGAAGTCCTAGAGACCTTCAGGACAATAAGGAGCTCTGCATTATTGGCCTACATTTGGAGGAAATTACAGAATCTTTGACAGATCAATTTCCCCTGCTGATTCTGAAGCTCTGCTGAGTTGCTGACAAACATGGAAGGATTTAATGACGTGCATGATGATGGCTCCTTCATGTTCACTTCTGAATCTGTGGGAGAAGGGCATCCAGGTGAATCTACACAAAAACATTTTTACCTGAACTTTATACTGTATTAGACTCTCAAAAAGATTTCCTCGTTCTCCTGAAATGTTCTCCTAAATTCTTTCCTGTTTTATTAGTATGTATAAGGGCATTTAAGTATGTACTAAGTATGCATTTAAGTATTAAGTGCACTGTTTAATATCACCTGTACCTCTGTACTTCCATTAGAAAGGCCCTAAAGCAAAAGCATATCTGTAGACAATTTTTCTTGCCTCAACAAGTCATTGAAGCATTTTGGTGCGGTAAAATAGAAAAGTTAAGCAACAGTTCAATAGGGTTCAATAGCTGTCACACGTTCATACCTGGAGTAAGTATACTTCAACAGTACCATGTGCTCAAGTGGTATTTCAGTGAATGAAAGTGTAGTAGACAAAAATAGTAAATTAGAGGTCAAGTATTTTACAGGGGCATTATATTACAGCCTAGTGCTGGAAGAGATTTCTCAGTTACATATCTACTATGCAATTTATTTCATTGTGATTCTACTGCTACAATGAGTCATTCTATAATGGCAGCCTCCCAGAACTGTACTGTAACAAATAGCCAGTGAGAGTTAATCACTGGCACACCTGTCTACCAAGAGAGTTTGCTTCAGTGTTTTTTTGTGTGAGAACTTACCAGACCTCACATAACTTATCAACTATATCGCTGTTCTCTTATGTCATGCTACAAGGCCAAAGTGCTACAGAGACTCATGCAGCACACTGCAGAAATACCTACATCCATAATCTGATAGAATTCCACTAGTGTAATTTCTCTAAAAGAAATGCTGCAAGAATATATTATTTTCAACAATGAACCAAAATTCAAATAACCTGTTCAGCCGGTTTATGTGGGTCTTGTTAAGTCTTACTAAATATCTACCATCAGCACATATTTTAGCAGATCAATATGCATGTGCAATAACAAAAAATCTATTCCACAATGTATCTGGTTAAGCTCTAGACTGAACTGGTCTCATCGATTTGACTTGTCAGTCATGCATTATCACTTCATTTTGACAGCTCTGTTTCTGATGTAATCCACCTAAGCTGTTGCCTCAGCTTTCACCCCTTATATAGACTGATTGGTTATATAGACTATTTGATTCTGAAAGGAGAGGAGCACTGGTGTTGTCCTCCAGCTGCTCAGCTATGGCTTTACTTTGTTTGGATTATGTGTGTATAGTTAAACTATACTATTATAAACTAACTATTCTAGAGTCCTACCATATAAAAACACATGAAAACTTTAACTGATGTAGGACATTGGTAGATCATTCATCTCCAAGTTATCATTGCAATCAGGTGTAAAACCACTAGAGTTATACTTGAACATTCATCTGCACCATTACATAACTTTGTTTCATAATAGCATGTGTTTTTAATAGATAAAATCTGTGACCAAATCAGTGATGCTGTCCTTGATGCACACTTGAAGCAGGACCCAGATGCTAAGGTGGCCTGTGGTGAGTGAACGTTTCTGATTCACTAACACATAGAAGTTTTGATTCACTTACATTGCCTTTTGTTGGTTTATACTACCCCTAAAGCAGGTAATGCTTATGGCCATTTGAATGGAAAACACCAAATTTAGCAATCAATTACATACCATTTTAATTGCAGGGCCTTTCTGTTTGTCATGGGTTATATGTGACTAATTAAACATTGTCTGAATTACTAGAGACAGTTTGTAAGACTGGCATGGTACTTCTGTGTGGTGAGATCACATCTCGAGCCAACGTGGACTACCAGAAGATTGTGCGGAATACTATTAAACACATTGGTTACGACAACTCTGAAAAAGGTCAGGACTTTTTAATAAATTGATTTTGTTTGCACCTCTTTTATAAGCACTTTTATGTTAACTGTTATTAAAGATATTTTCTTTATATATCTGCTTTTTCTTTCTCTGCTGTTTCTTCTGTTTAGGTTTCGACTACAAAACCTGCAATGTGCTGGTTGCTCTAGAGCAACAGTCTCCTGATATAGCACAAGGCGTCCACGTTGACAGACATGAGGAGGATATTGGAGCCGGAGATCAGGTTAGAACACAAAGGAAATGTATAAAATGTGTGTGTGGATGTAATACTTACATGATAAACATAATTTCTTCATATTGCCTTTGCCTTGTGTTTCAGGGACTTATGTTTGGTTATGCCACTGATGAGACAGAGGAATGCATGCCGCTCACTATTGTCCTCGCCCACAAACTCAACGCCAAAATGGCTGAACTACGACGGGATGGCACCATTCCATGGCTCCGCCCAGACTCTAAAACCCAGGTCAGCAATATAACACTGAAAGAATTCAAAACAAAAACAACATTTTATATTTAGAAGCATATAAACTTATAAAATAGTATATAAATATATCAAATATATAAAAAGTATATAAAATATATAAATAGTAAATAAATAGTAATAATAGTCAAATAGTATTTAACAGTGTTTTGCATTATTTTTAACCCTTATATATTCATTTGACAATTAATATTCTACATTCCTTAAACTCAACTACTACAATTTGACTTTATTATGTTTAGCTTAGTATCGTTCTTAATAACGTTTTTTACTTGACAAAGTAAACTTTTAGTAGCATATTACTCTTACCAATTTTGGTCTCTAAAAAGAAGTATAAAAACATTGTAACGTAAAGCTAATTTTGCAAACTTACAGTCACCAGTTGATGTAATAGTGGATTTTGTCTTTAGAGACACAGTGTGCAGGTTACAAACCCCTGACTGACATTGACCATGCTATCTTATCAGCCTGAGTGTTCATTAAACCAGTACATTGGCCAACAGGTGTGACTGCTGTTGAGTAAGATAGTGACCATGAGGCGGTCTCTTTGAATGCTTGTAAAAAAATGACCCTCTGCATGATGTCCAGGGCCACTGGTCCTTACATTTTCTAGTGGGACAGACGACACAGCTGTGCACCTGTCAATCTAATGAACATGCCAGCAACCCAAGCTGAGCAGCTGGGAAGCTGAAACCTCTGGTCTATTTTAGAGTTAACTCTGATTAGAGTTTGGAGGGTTATGTTTTTTAGTCTATTTTAGAGATTCTGACATTTTTAGACCATAGAGCAGGAAATATCAATCATTTCTAATGTGCTGTATGGTTTAAATGTACATTATAATGATGATCTCACCTTTCATTCACACTTTACATTTACCATAATTCCAGGTCACTGTGCACTACAAGCAGGAGAACGGCGCTGTGATTCCTTTACGTGTTCACACAGTGGTCATCTCTGTCCAACATGACGACAATATTTCACTAGAAGAGCAGAAACGCATTCTGAAAGAGAAGGTCATCAAGGCTGTGGTGCCAGCAAAATATCTTGATGATAAGACTGTCTACCATCTGCAGCCAAGTGGCCGCTTTGTCATCGGAGGACCTCAGGTGAATCCCTTCAATTTTTTTCTGTGGATTTGTCTTTTGTCTAAAACAGTTAAAAAGGCAATTTTGAAAGAAAATGCAATTACACGTTCATTTACTCACTCTAACGTCAAGCCATCAAAGTATGCTGTTGTTTTTTCTGTGGAACATAAAAGGTGACACCTTCACACAGCTCTGCCATATAATAGTGATATTATTAGTGCTGGCAAACTCCAAAAAGGTAAAACATGCTGTATTTTAAAGTCATATGACATCTTTGTGTGAGAAACCAATCAAAATTTAAACCACTCTGCCTTGATAATTTTTATCTAGCGTGTACTCCGCATCTGCGTTCAGATTCATAATACACTAACTTTGACTTCAACACTCTTTCCTGCTTGTTACCGCATCACACCATTTTTTATCTTTAACTGAAAAAATAACAGCATATTGGTTTGGAACAAGATATGGGTGAGTAAACCAAAAATGATTCAATGATCAATGATCCCATCAATTATCCCATATTTTTAGTCATGAAATAATCTTTGCTTTCAGGGAGATGCTGGAGTTACAGGTAGGAAAATCATTGTGGACACATATGGTGGATGGGGAGCTCATGGTGGTGGTGCATTCTCTGGTAAGGACTACACCAAGGTGGACCGCTCTGCAGCCTATGCTGCACGCTGGGTGGCTAAATCCCTGGTGAAGGCCAAACTGTGCAGAAGAGTTTTGGTGCAGGTGAGTGTGAGACTAAAGATTTGTCTAAGCAAACGAAAATGATCTGTCATGGGTGTCTAGACAAAAAAATCAAATGATGATCCAAGCAACTCACATTATTGACTCATTTTATGTGATATGGAGTAGATAAACCTGGAATGGATCAGCTGGTCTGGAGCTGACCCTTGTATAACTTATTGCTATCTTCTGTAGGTGTCTTACGCCATTGGAGTTGCCCACCCTCTCTCAATCTCCCTCTTCACTTATGGCTCATCGGAAAAATCGGAGAAAGAGTTGCTACATATTGTCAACAAGAACTTTGACCTCCGCCCAGGTGTCATTGTTAGGTAAACATTTAAAAAGATGTTGTTCTTATATTCTTCTGCTTTGAAAAGAATAAGACACATTTTTTGGTTTTCAGTCATAAAATGTTATAAAAATAATTTTTAAATTCAGATTTATGTTGCTGGACATGAGCCACTAATGCAAAAGTTACACAGGTTAAATCTTTAAAAATAAGTGGGTGACATTAAAATGAACCATAAATGCATCAAAAGAAATACTGTGATCACAATAATGCTGGATCACAAGGATGTCATGAGAGGCACTTCCACCCTTTTTCCTCCAGAGGGAGTGTCCCTGCCATCAATCTGTGATAAATGATGGTCCCACTTAAACTGTATTGTACACCTCTACCACAACATCTACTATTGTTGCGGTTAACATATTTGGGAATTTATTTTGGGTGTACATTTGTGCTGTTTGAAAAAGTTAGCTAACTCAATTTTTCACCAACAGGGACCTCAATCTAAAGAGGCCAATTTACCAGAGCACTGCCTGCTATGGTCATTTTGGCCGATCTGAGTTCTCCTGGGAGATGGCCAAGAATCTCAAGGTTTAAACCAAGATAATTATTTTAAGTCATCGTTCTGCCACTGAAGCTTTGTAAAAAATATGCTTTCTTCAAGTTATTTTTGCTCTCTTCTGTACACTACATCTCAAATTAGATTGACTGAAAGGACCATTAGATTGTTAAATTAGATTGTTGCAGACCATAATATTTTAAAAGTGGATCAGCCTCAACACCCTTTACATATCCCAGATTAATATTCAGGGAAAATTATTAATAAGCTATTCATGGGGTGATTTCCCAGAGAGCTGTAAACATTGTGCCTTGTGGTGCTATCAAAACATTGCTCTGTTTGTTTGAGCTTCCCAACCGGAACAACATGGCAGCATTGTCATTACTTGACAAATTCTGTTTGATGGTGCAAGAATTACACATTACAACTATAAATCAAACTGAATTATTAAAATCATAATTTTATTCTTTAAGGCAATGACATTTTTTCCATCTTATTAAAATTGACAGCCAAATTACCGGCTTTTTTCATTGTTTTTTACCACAGCTGTAACCATGTACAGATAATTCAGCAGCATTTTGTAAAGAGACATAAGTATTATATTGTGGACCATTGCAAGCTTTAGGTTTTCACACGTGCTATTGAAAAATCCTATTTCTTGCATTGTGTACTTACAGTCTTAAAAATGGTCTAATTTGTATGCCTTATTTTTGCATCAAACATACATTTGTTTTTTTGTTCTTCTCATTGATGTTTGAAAATGGCAGAGGGATCTTAATATAAAAAAATCAAAGCTTGTTTACATGTACAGCTCATCGTCTTAGTATTTCTTACCACTGGAAAGTGAGCGTGTATGTAAGCAAAGCCCAGTTATGTTGCATACTTCATGTGAGTGTGTGTGAAAGCCACTATGTAATTTCTTAAATTCTGTATCTCCACGTGTCTCCAAAAAAATTAAACCTTATTCTTACCTTTTCCACCCAAGTTTTATCCTAGAATTAAAGATCATACATGTAAATAATTGTGAATAATTAAAGTGTGGAAAATTGTTACTTTGTGTGGTTTTATTATGAATGTCTTTAATTCATTAAATTAACCACTGCCACTGCCTAATGAATTGTGCAAACGATTTTGCATATATATATACATATATATATACACACATACACACACACACACACACACACACACACACACACACACATTCTGATAAACCATAGAAAACAAAATGTTACATGTGGATAATGTTTGCTTCTGTTTTATTTCCATTTCCATACATTTTTATTAAGGCAAATATACAGTACAAACACATCCTGTCAAATAAACAAAATATTTTTCTAATCTCAGATCTTTGGAAATCCTTAAAACAGGCACATAAAGGTACTTTTTGCTGTCTGAAATGTAACTGAAAGCTGATGCATGGCAGAGTCGTAATGAGGGGCTTTAACCAGTTTCAGCACCAAGTTCTTCAGGTATTTGTACTTGAATTAGATTGTTATTAATCTATTTGAAGAAATGAACCTTTCATGCTTAAGCAACAGTTCCAATGGGTGTTTTAAGTAAACTAAAACATAAGCACAAATCTAGGCAATAGGTAATGCAAAAATCATACTGCTCATTCAGCAGTATTTTAAAGGAACAGTTTGCTTACAAATTCTGTCAACAACATACAGGTCGAAATAAACAAAATAATGATCGATGATGTCGATGAAATAATGATTTTTATTTTGGGGCAAACTTCTTTTAATCAACATCCGATATAAATATTTGAGGTATGTCAGTCAATGCATTTAAAATATGCAATATGCATATACAAAATATGTTACCAAATGATGAGGGTTGACCAGAGTTGCCATCAAAATATAATGCTATTACAGCAAGTACTGTCACTGGCTGCATCATAAACTAAGGAATGAAAAAAATGTAAAACTTTTACTCATCTGCTGGAACACCACAGACACCTTACTGTAAACTGTAACTGTAGAAAACAGAATATTACTGTATATGTGCATGACAGCATAAGCAGGATCTCAGATTCTTATTACTAATAACTAATAAGCTGAAATGACATAAAATATGTTTTTGGAACAGCAGTGGTGGTATACGGAAAGGCAACAAACATGGCTCTTATTCAGACAGATTAACACTCCTTGATAATGACTTAGGAACAATACACATTTGTGATGTCAAATTGTTTTAAACAATCAGAAAATTGCAGTCCTGCTGCAAATCAATTTTAGCCACAAGTCTGTGAATATATCAACTTAGCCACCAGGGGGCGACGACCTTTTACTTTAAAGGGCTCTTTAGTTTTTCATTACTAGATGCTTTCTAACCACATCTCATGAACCCTCTCAATCAACACATGATAATTCCCACTGTGACAGAGATGAAACTCTGTAATTAAATTTACTTCAAGCAATACATCTCTACTCAATTACATTTGGTCACAATGTACAGCAATACTCATAGCTTTTAACATTAATTCTGAAATGGCACCAATTAGTGGTGACTTAATACAATCAGCTTATGCGCCTGTTTTGTGTAAGGTTTCTGCTGACCTCATTCAGTTTAGCTGTTCTTTTCAATCAGTATTAATATTTGCTGCATATGATAAAATACATGCCTGTTCAGAGGCTATTTACGGCTATTGATGTGTGTGTGTGTGTGTGTGTGTGTGTGTATATATATATTATACATAAAATATGTCATTTCAACAGCTGTTGGTTCTTTGTTATAAGGCACACTGATACTGATAATCTTCTGAACACACACTGTAGACACCATAATGTAACTAAGGCTAAATAAAACACCTTGATCAGTCAGCTAGATCACAGATGCATGAAAAGGACAATTTTATATCTGCCTTAAAAAACATATGGCAAAGATCAGCATTTTTGATTTATTGTCTTGCAACGTCTGTATTGGCACAATAACATTTGTTTTGAGGCACTGTGTTAAATGCTGTTGAGTGCAGAAGGCTTTGGTTTAGTTTATTACATCACTGAAGCAGGCTTGCTCTTCTAGCTTCACCAGCCAGCAGTCTGTATTTGTTTTAATCCAGGAATACAAAATCCTGATGAGATCTAATAGAATCTCCAATGCATCTAACTGACAAACTTTGTTTTTCTCATTGTTAGTCGTTAGATTCAAAGATCCCCCAGAAACTGAAGTCTGGTTTAGATGGCATAGATTTGGTCTCTAAAAAATGTGCAAAATCCAAACTGGATTCTTTGGTAAAATGTTGATATACGAGCACTGTGGTCCAGTTTCTGTTTCTTCTCTCTGCAGTTCTCTTGTTTTTCTAGCATAAAGAGAGAGACATATACTGTAGGACATTGAGGTTACAATATGGACAAGCTCTCAGGCTGGTGCGGATTGGCCATGCTAAGCGACTCTATTTTGTGGTCTCGGCTTGCGGTCTGTAGAGACTGCCCACGAGCCAGCACCATCATTGTGTCACTGGATATCCCAGCAAATTCAAACGCAAATGTGCCATAGAACAGCATGATGATGACACAGAAGACCCACTCGAAAATGGCTGATGCGTGTTGCAGGACAAAACTCTCCTGAACGAAAAACACGCCACCTGGAGGAACGTTTGGTCAAGGAATCGTAGTGAGCACACAGTAAACACTGTAACAACCTCAACAGTACAAAATGTTGGTTTTTGGTTAAAAAACAATAACAGGGTTGATAACATTGTTAAACGGCTGAAAGTGATTAAGTCTTTACAATTTGTGTAGAACATAAGAAAATTGAAGGATATCACAAATCTCATAAATTCCAAAAATGTTTAACTGAAAAATAACATACAAATACAATAAGATAACATGAGAAAGAGTGGGAATGGCAAGGATACTAAGCACCAGGGCTACAAAGGCCAGCAGGGTCATAAACAGACGCAAGTGGCCCACATTGTAATCCGCCTGAGTCTTGGCTAGGCGGTAGGTGAGTGCAGACTGCAGGCACACAAACAGCATACTAGTGGGGAAGGCCACACCTGCTCCGACATAGTGAAGAACCTTGGCATTATCCACCTGTAACACAATAACACACATCTGTAAGTGTATATCAACTTTTGCAGCATTCATAAACACAAATATGTAGATACAGTAGCAACGCATTATTCACTGGGGATGTGGTTTAATGAGGGGGAAGTTACAAGTTACATATTGTTACATTCTTGAGGGTGATTTTATAAATAAACAGAATTTACAAACCGTTCCAGGTTCACATAATTTACCATATTTATCGTGAATATGAACAGCTTTGCTTTTTGTGCTTGAAGCAAATGATGGATGGGTTAGAACTACCAAGGGAAATACTATTTCAGTACAGTAAGTATTGGATCTGGCCAGCTATGAAACCACAGTGCCGAAATTGTCATGGAACATACTGGGACATAAGCGGAAAACTTATTTCTGTACTTACCACACATATTTATGATCTGAGTGCTGAAGGCAGAGAAGAGGTAATTCACAATGGCACGTCTTACAATTCCTAAACTTAATTCGCTACACCACCAGCAGAGGGCAGCAGAGCAGCCACAGCTACAGTGAGAACCCCACACAAACACATTGGCTGTTTGAAATGGCACAGTACCACACTATTCACTATTTATTTGCATTATTAGCAGTGTGTATTCTTTGTGCAGTATAATTATTCTCTTTTCATGGAAAACCTCAGTCAACTAAATCCATCTTGATCACAACCTTCTTTTTGACTTTATTCTTTGGACTGCCAAAAGCCATTAAAAATTAAAATGACTATTTATTTCTGAGACAGTACCTGCGTGACAATTACTAAATTGATCATCCAAAATAATTTTATGTGACAACAATACAGTCTGAAACAATTATCAGTCCATATTTTGTTTCACATGCTCTTTTAGAAAATATATTCTGTGCATTATTCTGTATACCAGTATTCCATTCCAATATCAGCTACATCCATTGTTTAACTGATGTAATATTATACTGATGTAGTGATATTTTTCCCACTGACTAGCACAGACACCCTTTGGAATTTTTACATCTTCATTAAAACATTGTTTAGTATATTTATGAAGCTGAATCTGAATGCTGATTCTGCTGAAAGCTGAATGAGGACAGTTGGAGGAGTGTCCCTACGATACAGCATATTTTTTCCCCACAGCTGAAATTGAAACTATATCTACTCTTATTTACTTCCTTACACAGAAACAAAAACAAAGTATCAAGTGTTGAGTAACTTTTGGAACCATAAATCAATTGCAGGTATTGCCGGGGAAGCAGTGTTTAGTAATGATATTGTGTATGTTCCCCTAAGGCAAAGACTTCCCCTTCACGTCTACTGAGAGCTGTTTTCTGCACTTACACTGTCAATAGAACAAGGACATGTTCTCAGCTCTGTAATGTTTAAGGTATGCAATGGGTCTTAAGGACAGGAATGGAGGCAGTAGTATGCATGCTCGTCATATGGGAAACAGGCACAGCCACAATGCTGGGAAGTGCAATGCACAATAAAGACGCCTGTGGTCATGTGATCCATGCACAAAATCTGCCAGTGATTATTGTATCAATCATCATAGATCAATGCTGTACAAAACGTTTAAAAAGCCAACCACTGTGCACTTCATGTGCTTTAAGCCTGTACCTGAGTGCAGAGTGAACAAGTTACACAGTTTTCCAAAAAAACAGCACACAGCAATTACAGCCTTTGCACAGAAGTGAAGCCTCTTTTCTCATGCCTTGGGCTGCAAAATTAGTAACAGGGTGAAGAAACTTTCCTCATATGGACCTGCTTTAACATGTGGTTGGATGTCTGCTGTACAGAAGAGTTATTAGCCGTTTTCTCTCTCTCTCTCTTTGTTATTTATATACATGCAATATATATATAAATAAGACTGACAATTTTTTAGATGTGCCTTATGTGTCCAAATTTCTTTTGAGGAAAATGTATGACAACTGAATTTTGGATAAACTAAATAATAAGTATTGAGTTTATCGTGTCCATGTGTAACTTTTCCTCCGCGGCCTATCAGGGTCCCATTCCTTTGCCCTGAGAATGTGTGCGAAAAGACCTTTACAGTCTGACAGGAAGAATCTACAGTATGTTACATCTGCTGCTTTGGCAGGCAGTACCTGTGAGGCCTACGGGACCAAGAGGGAGAACCTTCATGCTCACACTCGCACACTCACGCGCACACTCACATATAAAAAATCCACATATGCTGACACAGACTCAGGAACTCACTTAAGGGATTTGTCCATAATGTAAATTATGATTATTAACAGAGCATTTGTGATTTCATGTAAAATTTACACATATCCCAATCCCTTCTGTATCAGTGCAAGGAAATGAGTATCCACTGCTAACATGTTAATCTATAACTGATAAAATGCCAAATAATATACTGCAAATCACAGCTGTGTCTCTTTTTGGTGGCACTACATTTCTCAGAGGTACCTCAAGTAAGCCAAAAAACAGCAGTAATTTTCACTCAGTTTGTGTGGAAAAGCAAAAAAGCAGTCAGTATATTGACCAGAAAGCAGAGGAGCAACGTGGTGCAGCTTTCTCAACAAGCTTAGACAGGTTTGCTAGAACAGGTGAGGGAAGCCCACACACACCTGTATACTCACACGTCAACTGTATTAAGACAGAACGCACTCCAGCCTGATCACTTACTCGTTGCATCTATAACCTCCTATTTATCTGTAAAACCCCACCAGAGCTTTCCCAAACAAAATAATTTCCATGGCAATCAGAATGATCAAACTCTTACTAATTTCAGATATTGCAATAGCACAGCCAGAGTTACATAATGTAGTTTCCCATATTCCTGATGGTAGTAATGGTAGTAACGGGCGTCACCCTACACTGCAGTGCTGGAATGGTTCAGAAGGGCAGGCAGGTCAGCTAATGAGGTACAGATGTGCCGTCCGGGCCACGTGCTCTTGCCGCCCCTTCTGCCTGTCAGATCATGGTAGCTCTGTACTGCAAACACACAGCGTGGTACACTGTGACTCATTCACCCATGTTTTTCCAGTTAATTCCCGTCTATTTCAGAGAATTTGGAAAAAGAGGATGGAACAGTTCTATTTTCTTAAAAAAGCTCTTTTCGGGGGGATTGAGTGTTGGCAAAGAAAACAGTATGTCTTGATTTTTAAACTAGCGGTTCAAAGAGAAAGTACTGACAGGCAGGACTGTTTTGCAATCTAGAAGGTCCAAGTTTTAACTTCACCCTTTGCCTTTAAACTTTACATGGATTCAAAAACTTAACACACATTTCCAACCTCTGGAAGATTCATTAGTGCATGTAAATCCAATTTAAAAAGATAAACGTTTGACTTTAAAATTGTTTATCAAAATCCTTATAAACCTTCTCCGCCTCTAAAACAAACTCCCCTTTTGGGCTGCCATCACCCTGCCCTCACCTTTGCCCTGTTGCAGTTTTTTTTCTGTACATTTTAAAAACACAAATGTATTAAATGCATAAATGTAAACCTCCTAAAAGTAAATTTTATCATAAGGAGTACACAAGCTCACAGATAACCACAAAACTAGGGGCCATGAAACTTTTTAAATGTATCTTTTTTCCAAAAAGTCCTAAGCACATTTTTCACAACAACAGTGATAGGCAAAAAAAGCTACTGTTGCATGCAGCTTGTACTCTTCCGAAGCCAAGGGAGTTTTATTTGGCAAGCAGCATCCCTCTCAACGTGTCAGCGAGCCCTAATGAAGGCCTGACTCTGGAGCACAATGTGGCAGGCGGAGGGCAGGGACATTCCGTACACGTTTTTCTTCCACAAACAGAGGAGAGGGAGGGGCGTCAGAAGCAGACTGCTTCATTTTTTTCTGCCCTGCTCCAGCCTACAGATCAGAGTGGGGAGGGACAAACGTGACCTAACGGACACCAGACTTCACATGTGCCAAACATGGATCTCTCTGCTCAGTACACAGTGTTGCTCTCTACACACAGTGCGGGTGGTCCTTGTATTTTAATGGATCCAAGTAATAGTTTGTTTAAAAAACACAATTATTTATTTATTATTGACTCATGTCACTCCATTTTTTAGAAACATTTACAAAGATCTCTTCCATATAGTCATTTGTAGTGACCATGGTCTGTTAAGCTCAGAAAAAGCACATAAGTACTACTGAATGAAATATGATGTCTAGGGTTGGATGTGGAGGTGAAACATCAGTTTTCTGTGATCTTAGTTTGAATGAAGAACTTCAGCAGAGTTGGAAGTTTAGTAAATAATGGCATTAAATTCAGTCTGTTTACCACACAAATCTTTTGCTTGGCTTCAGAAGACTTGGAAAATAAAAAAAGTTGTACAGACTTCTATGGTAACTGCCATTTGAATGTTAACCACCCTTGTTGTATCCAGGTAAAGAATCTTCCAAATATCTTTATTTTCAAAGGGCTTCAAACTATTGTAGAACTAACGTTTCATTTGCTGAAAGAAAATTTATGAAAAATAAAAAACTAAGTTACAGGACAGTATTCGCAGTGGACATCCTGAACCAACTTGGGACAAAAAATACAAAAATGTAACCAATGATCATCTAGCCGACTAATTAAGCTTGGTGAAATGCAAAAGAGCAGCTTTGCGGGATTTAAAAGCTTTTCAGCACATATTTAACATAAAACACTCATCCACACACTGTAATACACGCATAATTGTGCTTGAGTGTCATTTTGTGATTCATCATTTAAATCATGGTCAGAGGCAGTCAAAAATTCATGCAACCACATCACGTGTCTAGTGTAGTGCAAAACTAATCAAAAACTTTACTGCAAAAAAATAAATAACTTCTGGAATGCTGGTGAGTTATCTCCAGCAGATTTCTAAACTAGCTTAGCTAGTAAAAAGAACTCCTTGGTCAACCAGTGTCAACAGAAATAGTCTTCATCAGCTATGCTTGTCTACTAGGTAAACCAGCACCAAACCAACACAAACATGAAACTCATACAAGTCTATGCTGACCATTTCAGCTCTACAGTCAGCCAGGGCGTACCAGAGTATTTTTTGCAGGAAGCCACTGTGTGCGCAACAGAACAGAGGACCTATAGAATAGTGTTCTCTCCCTGTCACATGCTCAACCTGAAGTCCCTGGAAAGAGTTCCTGTGTACACTGCTAACTACACAGCCATTTAAAAGCACACAGACAGAAGAGTTAAAAGTCATGCTGTACCTGGAAGTTGCCCACCATGGTGAGTCCTGCAGCACAGATCCAGCCAGTGGAGAGACTTGCTGTGTTCAGCACACAGTTTTGGTGCTTCTCTATCACATGGGCATAACGCAGCAACACAATTACCATCACTGGGTGTGGGGAGAGACATGGAGTAAAAGAGAGAAAAGGCCTTTGTTATTTTGTTTTAATTGTTAAATAAAAAATTAAGTAGTAATTAAATCACAGCTGACAAGCAAACATACAAACAAGTCTAAAACAAACAGGTAAAACAATGTATTAATATATGTTATTAAAAGTTTGTAAAAAAACATTGTAACTGTTTTCTTACAGCATGTCATTGCTAAACAGCATGTCAGTGTGATATGTTCTGTCAATTCATATTTTACATTCAGTTCATACACTCACACAAGACGAACAGTGCATGTAAGGTTCATGTATATGTTCCTTGGGAATCAAAGCCATGACCTTGGTGTTGCTGATGCACTGTTCTACCAGTTGAGCTACTGTACCAAGTGATTTTGCCCTTTCTAAGCGGTTTAAGGTGTCAGTCCTGGTTTACTCTTGTCAGTGCAAAGCAGCATAGCCATACTGTTCACCAGCAAAATTAGCTTGTCAACCAGCATGGTTTTGTGGCAAAGAAGTCTTGCTAGGTAAGCAAGTTCAAAAACATGCATACCATACTTGGCATCAACACCCAAAACAAAACATTCTGGTGACCGTCTTTTCAGCTGGGACAGAGCCATTTTTAAATATATAAAAGGCTGTATGTAACCGTGGTAGTTACAAAGTAAAGATGTCTGCTATAACATAGTTTAGGAGGAGTTACAAGCATGGAAAATCCAACATGTCTATAGGCAAACAAGATCAACTGTGTGTAATAAATTCCAGCTGAAACAGTACAACAACACAAACTGTGGACCATAATAGTTGTTGAATGCACTGTTAGCTCTTCATACACTTCCTACACGAGCATCTACTAAATAGTCACTTTAGGAGAAGCACTTCAGCAACGAGACCAGCAGCATGTACAGTAAGTACATTTAGACTTGTCTTTAGTTGTTTATAGAGCAGTGGTAGGAAGTGTATTTGTATGTGTTTTTTACCTTGTTTACAATAATTTTTTGTGTGAAAGTCGCGTTTGATCCCGCATGAGTTTCGGTAGCTTTTGTTGCGGTTAATGTAGAGCAGCACTTGAGTACTGTTTTGTTTATTTTACTTCTTTTATACCTCTTGCACTTAAATTATGTGTCTACCTATCACTGTTATTACTAACACTCGCAAATCTTATAATGTGCGCTACAGGCGCCACAATCTTCATAACATTCGTACTGTACATATGTCTTCTGATACACCACTAACTCTTTCGGTGGGCCTCTGGAATTGTCAGTCTGCTGTTAACAAAGCAGACTTCATTACATCCATAGCTATTCACTCTAACCTTAATCTCTTGGCTCTAACCGAGACCTGGATAAGACCTGAGGATACTGCTACACATGCAGCTCTCTCCACCAAATTCACTTTCTCCCACACTTCCCGTCAGACGGGGAGGGATGGGGGTACTGGGCTACTGATTTCTGAGGACTGAAAATTCTCTCAAAAACCATCTATTACTGCAATCACCTCCTTTGAATTCCATGCAACTACTATTACCCATCCCTTTCAGTGTCATGTGGTTGTCATCTACCGCCCCCCAGGTCCACTAGCTCACTTCTTGGACGAGCTGGATGTTGTCCTGTCATTATTCCCTGATGAGGACACTCCTCTACTGCTGCTTGGTGACTTCAACATCCACGTTAAAAAGCCTCAAGCTTCTGACTTTCACACCCTTCTTGCCTCCTTTGACCTCAACCGAGTGCCAACTTCAGCTACGCATAAATCCGGTAACCAGCTCGATCTCAT
>JAZGTJ010001515.1:0-25987 GCA_036877575.1 Botia almorhae | reverse complement strand
ATACATTCATGTACGCACCTGTACGAAACTTGGTATATATATCAGTCATGTTGACAACATGACAACAACTTTTTCCTTGACAACCCTTAGCTCCGCCCAACAGGGAGTCAGACATTTTAGATTTTCTGAAAAGTGCATGTTGTGAACTTTTAAATACTCCTCCTAGGGATTTCATGTGATTGGCACAAGTGTTGGAACAACTTGGTTCATGTGTTGTTCTCACTTAGACAGACAACTTTAAAATTACATTTATTAGCTCCACCCAAAAGGAAGTCAGCCATTGGGCTGATTTTTAAATACTCCTCCTATGGAATGTATGGGATTATATTATGCCAAATATTATACCACTGAAGATGCTGAATAGTGAAGGGATTTTTGGTATCCCAAACGGTGTTGCCATGGTGACATTTATGTAGGGTGACCATACGTCCTCTTTTACCCGGACATGTACACCTTTTTGGCTATAAAATTATGTCCGGGGGGATTTTATAAAATATCATAAAATGTCTGGGTTTTTCACCTCATTTCCCTGACCGTCATTAATTCAACACTTTAAATACAGCCACTGCTCACCGGCATTATTCCGAGGTACCTGTCTGATGACGTGAAAGAACAGAACGTGGCGGAGGGGGCGCGGCACGCAGTGGTCGCTGGGCGCCAGGAAGAAGTTAGAGCGAGCGGGGGGAGGGGGCGTGGCGCGCGGTGGTCGCTGGGCGCCGGGAGGGAGTTAGAGCGAGCGGGGGGAGGGGGTGTGGCGGTGTCCTCTTTTTGGATTCTCAGAATATGGTCACCCTACATTTATGGCAAACAAACAGTAACAGGAAGTGGCTCATATCTGCTGCATGAATTGAGTGATTTCCATCGAATTTGAGCTGTGATTTTGTCCTAGGGATTGATAACATAAAAGTGATTATTGTGAGTCACAGTCATGGCGCCACATGGTGAAAGAAGTGTTTGTCTTTGTCAGAAATAAGGCCAGACAATGTCTCAATTAACTCACCTCAGTAGTTAGGACATTGATCACGGAATCAGTCATTTTAAGAGCTGTCTCAATCGCGAAATTGTTCCAGTGCACTTAAACGTTTATTCCCCAAAAATGCCCACCGTGCAATGCAAAAACCAGGGTGCAGTAATGCTCTCCATGCTCACTTACCAGAAAAATACATTTTTTTAAGCTCTCTAACCAATATTGCATGAGCCAACTTAATAAACATAAAACATGACAGAAATTTTGAAATAAAAATGTTTATTTAGTTTATATTATTTATTTTATTTTATTATTTATATTTATATTATTTATATTTAAACACACATTGTGACAGGGAATACAATCTACTGAACATTTACATTAATAACAGAATAATCAAAGGATGTACTTTAATTAGTATTAAAAAGTAAAATTAGATAGAAATCGGTTTTGTGTAAAAATCTGTTGTAAATAAACTCCAGTGGTTATGTATTACAATGCACCATGTCCATAGACAAGGATAGTTCACCACTGTCTATGGGGGCATTAGAAAGCTTATGGATTTCATCAAAAATATCTTAATTTGTGTTCTGAAGATATACGAAGGTCTTTTGTGTGTGGAACAACATGAGAGTGAGTAATTAATAACAGAATTTTCTTTTTTCAGTGAACTATCCCTTTAAGCAGTCACGTCACGAGAAAATAAGTCATCGGTGTGTAGTGAGCTAGTGTCCTTATCAGTGCTCTAACCCGTGTGAACGACATACTGATACACGACCTGGGAGACTGAAACACATCCTTTACCTTGAGGCCCCCTGGTTGAAAAACACTTCTGATTTGCGCCCCTGTCCTATATCTGTGTGCTATTACAAGCCCTGTACATATTTTTTTTTAGTATTATGTGATGATGCGTCACCCTCTGTGCCATTCCAGACTGAGATGGTTCTGTTTGAGACGTTGATTTGTTAAGCTGAACTGTCTATCACTGCCACGCGACTGTCTGTCGGTGAAGCCCGCGTCACTCAAATGTTGTGAACCCGCCCTCTGTGGTTGCCGATTCACGAGTGGAAACATCTGCTCTGGCAAACCTTTCACACAAGTAAGAAATATTGCGTGCCCTTATTCAAGTATGCACTTTGTCTATTACATATAATTCACTATCGAAGCTGCTGAGAAGGCGCATGTAATATTTCCAGTGCCACATAGATAGGGCCACATAGATACAGTTTAGTTCCTGCCCTGAACCAGCTAATCCAGATCCTTGGGACTACTAGAAACATCGAAACATGCAGGAGTGTGGTTAGTTAGTTAAAGTTAGTTTTAGGTTAGATATTCGCGGGATAAAATCGCTTTGACTTGTTCTTGTTCAATATGGTGACAGGCTTAGACGTGTCAACACCACAATTACTTTTAAGTGATATTAAATTGATGCATGCTAACATTAAACATTGGAGAAGCACTTCAGCAACGAGACCAGCAGCGTGTAAGTACATTAAGACTTGGCTTTAGTTGTTTATAGCGCAGTGGTAGGAAGTGTGTTTGTATGTGTTTTTTGACCTTGTTTACAATAATACAGCGTGTAAGTACATTTAGACTTGGCTTTAGTTGTTTATAGTGCAGTGGTAGGAAGTGTATTTGTGGTTTTTTTTGTTACCTTGTTTACAATAATACAGCGTGTAAGTACATTTAGACTTCGCTTTAGTTGTTTACAGCGCAGTGGCAGGAAGTGTATTTCTATGTGTTTTTTACCTTGTCTACAATAATTGCTCGCATGAAAGTCGCGTTTGATCCCGCGCTCCCCCACGTGAGTTTCGGTAGCTTTTGTTGCGGTTAATGTAGAGGCGTGTCCAATCGCCAGGTAAAGTTTATATTCAGAGTGCACTGCTAAGTTGTCAGGAGAAGCACTTCAGCAAGGAGACCAGCAGCGTGTAAATACATTTAGACTTGGCTTTAGTTGTTTATAGCGCAATGGTAGGAAGTGTATTTGTATGTGGGTTTTTTTTACCTTGTTTACAATAATACAGCGTGTAAGTACATTTAGACTTGGCTTTAGTTTTTTATAGCTGAACTCAATCAGCGTGAGCTTCAGGGACGTATATAAACACTCAGTTCACTGTGGCAGCGGTCGCAGCAGCCCTCCTCGTGTGAAGACGGACGAGTGTAAAGACCAGCGACTCTACCTGTGCGACTCCACCGAGCAAAGACACCGACAAAGCACTTGAGTACTGTTTTTTTATTTTACTTCTTTTGTATCTCTTGCACTTAAATTATGTGTCTACTTATCCCTGTTATTACTAACACTCGCAAATCTCATAATGTGCACTACAGGCGCCGCAATCTTCATAACCTTCGTACTGTACATATGTCTGCTGATACACCACTAACTCTCTCGGTGGGCCTCTGGAATTGTCAGTCTGCTGTTAACCAAGCAGACTTCATTACATCCATAGCTACTGTGACGAGTCTCTCCGGGCTCATCAGCGTCGCCCTGGCAACCAACGCAGCACACCTGCACGTCCTCATCACTTGCTAACCGGTCACAGCTGCTCTTCATCAGTGAGCGGCAACAAAAGCCGCCAATGCTCTCGCCGCAGGGAACAAATGGTTCTAGGAGAATCACATGGTGACTAACCTCTGTTTTTTATCTCCTCCCCACAGAGAGCAGCGAGTGACCGCCAGCCTGTCAGCTTCGGAGCACGCCTGGACACCCACTCTCCACGGACACAAGGAGCACCCAGAGCACCCGCCACGCCATTCTCATCGCACCTGTTTAATTCATCACTTCATTTCATTGTAATAAACCCACCCTCCGGGGCTTTTTCACTGAGCCTACCTTGTCGTGTGATCCTTCACCCGTGACGCTACTTATTCTAACCTTAATCTCTTGGCTCAAACCGAGACCTGGATAAGACCTGAGAACACTGCTACACATGCAGCCCTCTCCACCAAATTCACTTTCTCCCACACTTCCTGTCAGACAGGAAGGGGTGGGGGGACTGGGCAACTGATTTCTAAGGACTGGAAATTCTCTCAAAAACCATCTATTACTGCAATCACCTCCTTTGAATTCCATGCAACTACTATTACCCATCCCTTTTACTGTCATGTGGTTGTCATCTACCGCCCCCCAGGTCCACTAGCTCACTTCATGGACGAGCTGGATGTTCTCCTGTCATCCTTCCCGGACAAGGACACTCCTCTACTGCTGCTTGGTGACTTCAACATCCATGTTGAAAAGCCTCAAGCTTCTGACTTTCACACCCTTCTTGCCTCCTTTGACCTCAACCGAGTGCCAACTTCAGCTACGCATAAATCCGGTAACCAGCTCGATCTCATTTACACTAGACACTGCTCTACTACTGACACACTGGTCACTCCACTGCACACATCAGATCATTTCCTCCTCACTCTCAAAATCCAAATCACTCCGGAACCCACCCACACTCCACCTCAGGTCTCCTTTCGCAAAAACCTACGCTCGCTCTCACCCACTAGACTTTCCACTATGGTTTCATCCGCACTCCCTCCTCCTAACAAACTCCTCTCACTTGATACTGACAACGCTACTAACACACTCTGCTCTACTCTAACATCTTGTCTAGACAGAGTATGTCCACTATCGTCTAGGCCAGCCCGTGCCACTCTCTCTGCTCCCTGGCTGTCTGATGTTCTCCGGGACCATCGCTCTAAGCTCGGGTGCAGAGAGGTTGTGGCGCAAAACAAATGACACTGCACACCTTATGTCTTATCAATCTCTTCTGGCTTTCTTCTCTGCTGCTGTTACTACTGCTAAAAAGACATATTTCCATCACAGAATTAACAACGCTTTTAACTCCCGCATGCTATTTAAAACATTTTCTTCCCTCCTCTGTCCTTCACCTCCATCCTCATCACTCTCTACTGATGACTTCGCTACATTCTTTCTCAACAAAACTGCAACAATCAGTGCTCAATTTGCCACACCTCATACTGACATCCCTGCTTCCATTGATGGCCAAAAGTTCAGTCAACTCTCTGCCTTTCTCTCCCAGAACAACCTCTTGGATATCAACCAATCCGGTTTCAAGAAGGGTCATTCGACCGAGACTGCACTGCTCTCGGTTGTTGAAGACCTTAGACTGGCTAAAGTGGACTCCAAATCATCAGTTCTTATTCTGCTGGATTTGTCAGCCACTTTTGATACTGTTAACCACCAGATCCCTCCTGACGACGCTCGAATCACTGGGCATTTCAGGTACAGTACTTCGGTGGTTCAGTTCTTACCTCTCTGACAGGTCGTTCAGGGTGTCCTGGAGAGGTGTTTAACCTGCAACACCTAGACACTGGGGTGCCCCAGGGCTCAGTTTTTGGACCACTCCTCTTCTCCATCTACATGGTGTCTCTAGAATCTGTCATTTAGAAACATGGCACGCCACTGTTCATCCAGTTGCACTGGCTGCCAATAGCTGCTCGCATCAGATTCAAGGCTCTGATGTTTGCCTTCAAGTTGACTACTGGATCCGCACCTCCCTACCTGCTCTCCCTTCTTCGCACTTATGTGCCCACCAGAAATTTGCGTTCACATTTGCGAACGAATGTCGCCTTGTGGTTATATTCAGGGAAGAAATTACTTTCCCGGACTCTGTCTTTCACTCTGCCTGGTTGGTGGAATGAACTCATCTCCATCAGATTGGCTGAGTCATTAGCCATTTTCAGGAAACAACTAAAAACTCATCTTTTCCATCTTCACTTCCTTGACTAATTTACTAACACACCGCCACTTCTACTTCTTAAAAAAAACTTCTTATACTGTGTTGTATAATACCTGAGACCTGTCTATATCTATGCACTTATTCACTGTTGCCTCTTATTGTAATTGAAGTTGCTTCCTTGTCCTCATTTGTAAGTCGCTTTGGATAAAAGTGTCAGCTAAATGACTTGAAAAATTGTAATGCATTGCTTGAGGGACTGTCTGACAATTTCCCCACCGGAGTTAAAACGTCAACCTTGTTTATATAAATACCCACTTAGGTACAGACGATACAGTACTGTTTATACTGTTTTATTTTATTTTTATTAAATTTAATTTTGTTCTTGATAAATGGTATTTAGTGGAACGTTTATTGCACTTTCCAAAGGCTGTAGTAGGTCAGACAGAGGTATCTCTGGACAGACACTCAACTGGTTCAGCTCATATCTCGCAGACAGATCCTTCAAGGTATCATAGAGATGTGGGGAGTCCATGTCACATCAGCTGACCACAGGGGTCCTACAGGGATCCGTTCTTGCTCCCATTCTCTTCTCAATATACACAGCTTCTCTAGGTGCAGTTATTAAAACACATGGCTTCTCATACCACTGTTATGCAGATTACACACAGCTTTACTCTCAGCCGGACGACCCCACCATTGCTGCACGGATCTCCACTTGCCTTTTAGACATCTCAGCCTGGATGAAAAAATGGCACCTTCAATTTAACATTGGCAAGACAGAACTTCTGATAATCCCGGCAAACCCATCTCTTCAATACAACTTCACAGTTCAATTTAGTCCATCCACTCTCACACCTACTTGGTCAGTTAGAAACCTCGGGGAAGTGATTGATAACCAGCTGAAATTCACTTCACACATTGCAACCATCTCTCTGTCATGCAAGTATGTGCTGTACAACATTGGGAGAATCAGACCTTTCCTGTCCAAGCATGCAACACAGGTCCTAGTCCAAGCACTGGTAATATCAAGGCTGGACTACTGCAATGCCCTGCTCTCGTCGATTGTAAGTCATTTTGGATAAAAGCTTCTGCTAAACGAATAAATGTAAATGTTCCTAGTGGACAGGCAGAGGTATTACAGGTGACATTTTGCCAATACTTCCCTTTTTATGAATACAGTACTCATTTAGTTTTTATTGTTCATGAGAGTCGCTATGAAGACACACATGCCAAAGTTGCCAAAGACCTACTACATCACCACTGAGCTCAGAGAGAAAAACCTGAAGAAACAGTGAAGTGAATAGTGTTTCCCTCTCTAAACTGAATATCAAGGGGAACAAATACGAAATGTGTTCACTGAAATGTACGTGGAACAGAAGTCAAGCATTGAGGAGTACCAATAAATGCTTAACACTTAAACATTATACATGTTATGATGACACAGGTTTAATAGAATCAGCAAAATTAAATCCAATGTTTTAAACAATACAGTATTGAAGAGAACAACAAAAGTAATGAAGGGAAGGTTTATTGTGCTAATGTTGTAGCTCTGTCTCAAGCTGAGCCAAGATAAAGCAACCACATTCTATGATTCAAACCACTACATATTTGAGCTGGTTTCCTGCTCTGATGTGAATAAGAAAGGCGGTATACTTGCCATTGGTAAGTCTGAGTCAAAGAGTTGCCCTCTTCACCTCCAGCATGAGAATCAAGCATGTGACATGCATGTTTTGTTGCTCATTGTGTCTCTCTATTAAGTTTGATGTGTGGAGGGGTAGTGCCACTAGGATAAGCCACTTTGCCAATTACTTGCCCTCCAGTGATACGGTTGTCATGGAGATGGCCCATGGAGATTCAGTTGTCTAAGACCATGGAGCCACCTGTCCATGACAGATGACACCTTCACTGCAGAGTATGTGGCGTTTGAAGTGAAAAGGCGCAATGCCGCAGTACAATGAATTATTTTGCTGTATTGGTTTAAAATAGCTATCGTATATTGCAGGTTAACTGTTTAAGTGGATCAATTATGCCCTTTTACAAAGTCTTGATTTTGTTTTTGCACCGAACAACAATTGGTTTGAGTTTCAGGATAGCCCATTACCATGCTGTGAGTTTTAGTTCTCATTTATAACACTAACAATATAAATTTTATAAATCCTAAGAAATCCAAGCAAGAGACAAACAATCATGATGAATTTGCTGCAGCAGACTAGTGAAATAAAGGTTCAAACACCCACACAATATCCACACAAGTCTGACTTGTTACACAAAGGTTGCAGGTTCGATCCCACAGCTAGCAGGAAGTGACTGGGGTGCCCTTGAGCAAAGCACCTTCATCCCGGTTGCTCCCTGGGTGCTGCAGTGATAGTTGCCCTCTGATCCAGTTCATGACTTGCAGTGTGTTCACTACTCACTAGATGGGTTGAATGCAAAGGTCACATTTCAAGTATGGGTTAACATACATTGACAAATATGTCACTTTCACTTTCATGTAAATAACTTTCACAGTGAATGCTATACTGTGTGAAAGACAAAAGTTATACTGAAGCATGTGAAGTGGTCGAGCAGTCTTCAGTTTTTAATTTGAGGAAAACCTATTCCTCTGTGATCAACCAACCATGGATACCTCTGACTGTCAAACTGGTTTGGCCTGAGTGAATAGTGGTAAACCACAAAATTTTAATAACAGAAGTGGTACTTTAATTTAAAAGAAAAACACAAATCCACATGCACAAACACCTGTCTGACAGGTGTCATTATGTCTGTCGTTATGTTTAGGTTTCCAATTCTGCCTTTGGGTTGACAAATTTTGTTTTGTAATAGTTTTATGATACTCATCCTTGACTGTTATTTCAAAGGTGTCAAATTGTTACACTTTGACAGATAAAATTAAAACATTCTTGTAGCCCATAACGTCTAATTGACTTTATTATATAAAGTATAATATATTGTTAGTGTTACGGAGTGGTAGTGTTGGCGGTGACATGAACGAGGAGCAAGATGCGGAAACTAGATAACAACAAAAGATATTTAATAAACAAAGACAAACAAACACTAACCATATAAGTGATGGGGTAACGGCAAATGCAAACAGCAGCGTGACACGAAGATAATCCAAACATACAAGAAACAAGAGCAATCCAAAGGTAATCCAATAGCAAGGGAACATCCAACAATAACCGACAATCTGAATACAGGCACAGGGAACTTAAATAGCATGGTTAATGAACGGTGCACAGGTGATGGCAATTACAAACAGGAAGTAAAGACAGTGAAAACCAGAGACAAACAGAAACTTCAAAATAAGGGTCCTGACACGTAGTGCTGTGTCCAAACTCAAAATTCTTTCCAGCTTTCATTCACATTCTTTTTATTCACAGGATCTAGTCTGTTCTTACAAATTTGGCAGTTGTAGTAGTTTCCTTGACTTTGGAACTGAAAGATGAGCTGTTTACTTCATGTTTCATTTTTTAAGGTTTTTGTTTTCACAAATACATTTTTGTGAGAATATAATGCGAGTTCCTGGCTGTGCTATTGTACCAGGGGAGCCGCTGGGTGCTGACATACAGGAGTGGTAAGAATCCACTGATTCAGATAACCATCCTGAACCTGCTGCCCCGACTTGCTGCCTTTTAGCCTCACACCTTCACTGGTAATATCTGCTTATCTGCCATGCTTTATTCCAAAACATCTTTACACACGTCATAGAACATAGTTCATGCAAACATTGTAGCAGAGGCTACATTGTAAGAGGCTAGCAATAACAAGCTAGCTTTGAAAGCATAAGATTTCACCCTCCCTTCAGAGCACTCTCTAAAGCCATGCCTCCTCCAAAACATACTGAGCAGAATATGGGGAGGTCACTGAATGCAATGATTAGATGAATATTGTATGGTCCTGTGCCAGCCACAGAAAATATATATTTAGACCACTTTACTTATTAGGATGTGAAGAAACTTTCAACCAGCATAACAAAAATGTTTCTGAAGAAACACTGCCTACCCTGCCTTTATTTTACAGTGTTGGGCTAATGATTATTTTGTTTAGCTTGACTACTGAAGTCCCATCTTCTGCCCTCAGATCAGTATTTGCCAGGCACTATGGGTCAGTTACTGGGCTGTCTGAAGAAGAAGGAGCGCACAGCAGTGTTTCAGTCACTGGTGGTGGCCATGGGGGCAGATATTCAGCCCTACCTCAGCAAGATCCTGGAGATCATCAAAGCTGCACTGCCACCTAAGGACTTTGCGCACAGGTAAGAGCCATTCAAACTCAGACCTGAGTTTGTGCCTGATGTTCAAGCCACATTCCACAAGAATCTGGCCATTGTTAGGGGGTGTTCAGTTTCAAGTAGTTTATCGCTTCTTAAAAATGGTGGCAACTGCTAAATAATCAATGTAGAATAAACAATACACAATAACATAAAGATGGCCTCAAAGCTAACAAACATGGATTAAAAGCCATGATTTTAAAATAACAAATGGCAGTTTTCTGTAATACAGAGTAATACAGTTCTTTAGCCTAACTGTTGGCTTTTTATTGTTGCCAGGCAATGCTACGATCAATAATTAATTAATTAATAGTTAATGTTGAGTTGAATTGATGTACAATCACAGGTATTTGCTCTTTAACACTAGTGTGAATATGACTTATATAATCAGGTTGTAGAACTGTCTTATAATCACTCTGCATCACCGTCTCTGTTGTTTCCCTAAACATCAAATGAATACTCAATAGCATCTATTTGTCTTGTCTTTTGTACTTTCATCCTGTGGTTTTTTTTATGTTTCGGGAGGCAGAAGACCATGCAGGTGGATGCCACAGTGTTTACTTGTATTAATATGTTGTCCAGAGCCATGGGGCCTGGACAACATAGTGCCCCAAACTTAACCATTGGTTGAGCTGGTGCTGTTGGGGCTGCTGTTTTGGTTAAATTGTTGTTTAATATTTTAGCTATTTGCTTGTCAAATATCTGCCACCAAATAGTTACATTTACATTTAGGCATTTAGCAGACGCTTTTATCCAAAGCGACTTACAAGGTGAGGAAAACAATGAAGCGGAAATCATAAGGAGGCAATAACATCTGCCGTGCGTAGTTACATTTTTACCAAGATTCCAGCATTTCATTGTTTAATAGAGGCTATACCTGTAGGGAGAAAGGGTTAGTAGGGTGTTTGTGAACCACATACCAGATGTGGTTCTTGTTTAGAAGTTGGCTTCGTGTTTTGTGAGCTCACCTGTATATATTATCTAGTCTTGTTGAGTACCCCCCTACGTAAATTTCTGAAAAGCTGTCTGCAACTGGGTACTTCTCTTCCTCCTGCTTATTTTAATATTAATTTATGTCCAATTCAATACATTTTGAAACATCTGCCATATCCACTGTGTTCTCCCTGTGTATTTCTGCAGTGCAGAAATAATCAGCAGTATGGTAGTGTGCTATTCTGAAGATGTTCATATAACTGTTGCTGTTGTTGTAGCTCCTTTTAGCTACCAGCAGGTGGCAGCTCTATAAACGTTTGCACAGAGAACTACTCTTTCTCGCTTGACTCTACTTTCCCTGACACGTCAAAGTTTGCTCAGAAAATAAATGGTTTTCTTAAACAGTATGTGTGATATATAACCAAACATAGCCAATATACAAAAAACACTATTAATATTATTATTATTTGTATTATTGTTAGTTATATATTAATTATAAATATTAATTATAACTTTTATAATTACAATTATATTTATTAATTTTAATAGTTTTCCCATAAAATTATAATAATAAAATTCCTTTTTAATTACCAGTGTTAGTTATCTGTCATTTTTTTTCTGGGATGTAGATACAGCTAAATACCTGTGACTTATTATGTACACTTGTCCTTCAAACAGGCCCTCATCTTAAAGCTGAACAATCCGGACCCAAACCCCGGGGTCGTCATTAGCGTTTTAGCAACCATCAGTGAACTTGCACAGGTAATAGATCCTTTTCAAGCCTGACTTTCGGACATTTTCTTGCTCTTATATGACTCAATATGCTTCCTGCTCAGGTGTTTTTCTCAATGCTGGGATCTGGAGAAACAGTTCAGAATAACGGTTGGGGTAGCTCATTGCAGAACAGGAAGTCAGGAAATCACAAGCGTAGAGACAAAATGTACTAGGACTCTGCGTGAGAATGTGGAGCAAAGAGAAGTTGAGAAAAAGGGATCTAGGCATAAAGAGCAAATAGTTTTCGGAGTGGATGAATAGTGGCATTATACGTGACTAAGGTGGTAGGTATTAAATGAATGGAATATAGCCACCTGGATGGACATTATGAAATGGGGCAATCTTAAGGACAGACACCATTGCTTACAGATTGTGTTTTTGGAATCGTTTATGTGACATTTAGTGAAAATAGGTAAAACAAATGTGTGCTTAACTTAAATATTTAAGTTATTCGTAGGTTTCAGGTTTTACATTAGCTTAGAATGTAGTCTGCCAAACCCAAGAGCTCTTTAGGAAATTAAATAAGTTGAATTGAAATCCCCCCCCCCTTAAGGGGATTGTGTTTTAATATGTCCCAGGTGAGCTGGAGATGAGGAAGTGGATGGATTAGATCTTCCCCATCATCATGGACATGCTGCAGGATTTTCCTCATTGTCCAAATGACAGGTTTGATCGTGCTCATGCCTCATTTACAGCCTCATCATACACTTTTCATATGACCTGTTCTGTAGCATTGTCCGAGGTTTAGACAAATTCTCAGTCCTGTTTTAGTGAATAGATTTCACAATAGAATATGTTAAAGGCTAATAAATTTTGCCACAATTACTATAAGATACGTCAAACTAGCATATCTTATAGAAAACTGATTTCCTTTCTGCACTTTAGGAACTTTCAGAACTAAAAACATCACCAGTCTAGCTAAGCTAAGCTGCTTTCTGCATTCAGAAATCTTCAGCTAGGAACTCACTAATATACAACCAACTGCATTACCTTGTTAAAGCTGCAGTTTGTAACTTTAACTAATGTAAAATTTATAACTTTTACCTTTTCTATCTCCATTGCTGTTCAAACATAAAATCGCAAATTACTTGCAATGGATGATGAGTTTAAATTGACTCCACCATTCCAGCACACACATGGCATATAGTAGCTGGATTGTCTTTCTGTTTACAGATGAGACATAACCACACAAATGAATGTTGTCAAACTGACTTAATGTTGTGAGAATTCATCTGTTACGTTTACTGACTTTTATTTTAAAGTCTTCTGTTTGTTTCTAGTTTTTCCTGTTTTCATGCACTTCCTGTTTATTAATCATCATCACCTGTTTCACTCTCAGTAGTCGCGCTATTTAAGTTCCCTGTTTTGATGTTCAGATTGTCAGTGATTGTTTGGATTTTGTCATGGTTTCTCGTTCCCTGTGTTTCTTTGGATTATCTCATTGATCTATGCTGCTTTGCATCTGTTGTTGACCGTACTACTGTTTAATGGTTAGGTGTGTCTGTTTGCTTTCTTTATTAAATATCTTTTGCTATTTATCCTACTCCTTCGTCCCAGTTCCACAACACTAACCCTGACTGTAACAGAATCACAGACCACATAAACAACAGCACAGCAGCGCTTTCTTTTACAAGTTTTTTTCCTGAGTTTTTTGTTTTTTGTTTTTTCATCATTATGTACCTGTGGCCTCATCAGAATGGCAGAAATATGGAGGAATACGTGCAAGATTTTTGTCATGCCACGTGCAGATTTACGGTGGACTCTAAAGGGCTACGTAAACTTCGCTCTATGGCTGGCGGGGTCAGACCTCATTGTAGACGAAGCGGATTCCAGCCCCGGGTCATCAGATGTGGTAGTCAACAGTCCAGAACTCGACCAGTTATCACCCTGCGATGCACAGCAGCCAGAGCCCACCGTGGACGCAGAGCCAGAGCCCTACCAGGTGCATGAGCCGGCTGCAGCAGACGCAACGATGGACTTGCCAGTGGAGCACGAGGGTAGTCTGGAGGACCCTGCCCACAACACCACCGCTGGGGGTGAGTACAAACTGGACTCAGGTTCAGAGACTATTATGTCTACAAGTTCAAATGATATATTTGTATATACCCTCTGTTGTCAGCACTGTGGGTTACCTTTCTGGGTCCGTTCTGGGCACCATCCTACTCCCTTAAGTCTCCGCCCTGGCTCCTCAAGTCTCCGCCCTGGTTCCTCCCACCATCAGTACCACCCTGGACTTCGGTGGTGCTTTCTACGGCGTGAGGACACGCCTTCTGGGAGGGGGCGTTATGTTACGTGCACAGACTTTTATTTTGAAGTCTTCTGTTTGTTTCTAGTTTTTCCTGTTTTCATGCACTTCCTGTTTATTAATCATAATCACCTTTTTCACTCTGATTAGTCGTGCTATTTAAGTTCCCTGTTAAGTTCTCTTTTAATGTACCATTTGTAATTCAATAATATGAGAGAATTGATCAGGGGTATAAATAAATAAAAATAAAAAGGAAAGAATTAAGGAACAAATCTTTGGAAGGAACCAGCCTCAGCAGGGACATTTCTCCTGTGGCTAAACAGACCAAATATAGTGTTTATACTAGTTAGGAAAGCTAAGTTTGTTAAAAGTCATATATTACTTTGAAATAGAGATATATTTAAAGATATGTTAGACAGAAAATGTATAACATTGAATCAAACTGTTGATATAGAAATTAGTATGTTTATGTTAAGTACATGTTTAGTTTGTGTTTGCTGAGGTGAGGTGTTGATTCTTTGTTTCTGATACAGTGCCTGCTGAAAATCAGTCAAGAAGTTTTAAGCTGTTGTCAAGCTGGGAGTAATTCAGCTTATTTGAGGACCATTGTAGATCCCTAAAGTGACACATACGATAAAAACTCCCCTGACTCTGGTTGGCTGAATTCACTTTTCAGTTTGTGTCTAAAGTAACACCCAGATTCTAACCAATACGACATTATAGTAAAACTATTTGGTTCAATAGTCAGTGCCTCTGTTTTATTAGAATGTAGTCAAAGGAAATTGCTCACCAATGTCAGAACCTCCTGGTGCCCAGTACACATTTAGCTATGGTGGCTGGTGCCTCTAGTTCACATTTTGTAGTGTATAACCCCTGATTCATGCAAGATTGTCTTACATTTTTGTTGAAATAAGGTACATTAGAGGGGTGCGTTTATTTTAGGGCAACCCTTCACAGTGGGAGAACACCCTTAAATTTTGTCTGCCTAGACAGCATACTATACCTCTATTTATATGCATATATATACACACTGTTTTCTGCCTTCCTCCATGAATCAATCAGTATTTTTTCATTCATTGCAAAGCATCATGGGTAATGAAAGACACTTTGTTTTCCTTACTCCATAATGGAAATGGTAAAATTCTCCAGTTTTTGCCTTACAGACACACATGTATTTCAGAAATACAGAGGCAGTCTGAGGGTTATTAGATACCATGATGAGGTGCAGTAAGATGGTCCCAGCCATCACACGACTCAGTCTTGCTGCTCTGTTGTCATATTCTGCTTTAGCAATCAGAAGTCTTCTGCAGCTTTGAGTAATTTAGGTCAGTTTTAGGTTTCTGAGGTTCACAGAAACACAAAACTGAATAATTCACCTTTCAGCTGGGTTTTTACCATGAGTTAGTGTAGATTGATTTAGTGTTCTGGGTCAATATTGTTGGAAACCTCAACACCAAAGACAAAACTCAACTGTCATAATACGTAAACATTTTGTTTAAAATAATCAAGGCTTGTTTTTCATCATTTAATGACAGACTTACGCGAACATTTTTAAATAACTACAAACATATTGTTGAATCAGTCGCATTTTTTAATTAATTTGTTAAAGCTACAATCTATAACTTTTTTGGTTTAAGTGAAAGAAAAATCAGGTATTTAGCAAGTACATAGCAGATTAATGTTCAGAACTGTTTCCTTACCATACTCTGGTTTGCAACTGTAAGCTTATAATAATGATTTTTTTGAGCTGCTCGATCAGATTTCCCCACAAAATATAATTTGTTTCCCAGGAGGAAACAACACTCCTAGTCGAGTGAGCCTTCACTCCGGGGGAGCACGGCATGCCTCGGGACTGATACACCAAGGTGATGGCATCCACTATCCAGTGGGCCAACCTCTGTTTTTCCTTTCTGCCACCCTCCGAAGTAGACAAAGTGCTGATCAAAGTGTCTGAAGCTCCAAGTGCGGTCTAAGTAAATGCGCAAGGCGCCACCGGGACACAGCAAGGAAAGGGCTGGGTCTGCTTCCTCCATGGGCAGCACTTGCAGGTTCACCACCTGATCCTTGAAAGACATGGTGGGAACCTTGGGCACGTAGCCAGGCCTGGGTCTCAAGAGAACATGAGAGTAGACAGGCCCGAACTCTAGGCATGAATTACCGACTGACAATGCCTGCAGGTCCCCCACCCTCTTGATAGAGGCGAGCGTGGTCAGGAGCGCTATCTTGAGAGACAGACTCTTCGGCCTGACTGACGCGACAGGGGCTCCCCATAGTCCCAAGAGGACTACGGAAAGATCCCAAGAGGGAGAGAGGGGCGGCCTCAGGGTGGTTTAGCCTCAGGGCGCCCCGCAGGAACCTGATGACCAGCTCGTGCTTTCCTAATTACTTACCTCTAATGCTAGGTAATGGGCCGATATAACGGCCACGTACACCCTCAGGACGGAAGGGGACAACCTCCTTTCCAGCCCTTCCTGCAGCAAGGAAAGCACTGAGCAGGAAAGTTTTTGAAGACAGAGCAGAACCAGGGCATCAGAAGAGCGGTATCAGCCTAGCTGCTTGTCATTTAAAGAGCAGTTAGTAGCTGCTCATGTCATTCCAAACCCTTATGACTTTATCATTCTGAGTTGCACCAAAAAAGATATTGGATGTAATATTGAAGTGCAATACTGAAGAAGAATGTGATTGAAGAAGATATTAAAGTGCGTTGGTAACCAAACAACAGTCACACCCAATGACTTTCGTTGTATAGACATCAAAACAACGAGACATTTCACAAAATATATTCTATTGTAGCTCTTTTTTTGCTCAGAGGTAGAAAGAAAAATCAGCTTAATGACGATATGCAGTTTTTGAACTTATAAACAGCATTTAAACAGGATAAACTGTGTGAAGAAGTAAACTGGAAAAGTTGTTTGGACAGTGGGTTAACATAACAAGTAATGGGACAAAATTTTAATGTTGATATTGTGATTTTGTCCCCTAAACCCCTACCCCCCCTCCGAAGGCCATTCGTGTCTTAGGCCTGCTTGGAGCACAGGACCCCTATAAACACAAGGTAAACATTGGTATGATCGACCAATCTCGTGACGCCTCAGCTGTCAGCCTCTCAAAGTCTAAGTCCAGCCAAGATTTAGGTGATAACATGCACACACCACTCATGAGTTCCCATTATCACAATGAATCACAGATGCACAGGAGTTCTTCTCCGCTAACACACCCATTGACCAGAGCAAACAGAGCACATCTTCATACACAAACATCCCTTTCCACTCACTCGGCCAGATCTCCGGGGCACCAACATACATGGTGGATTACATTGTTTGGCCTTTCCCAAAGATATGTACACACTTTGTATGCCCGTATTGTTGATCTTCTCTTTGGAAACATTTCTGCAAATCTGTGTAGGTAGGATTTAACTAGATTAAAATGCCATTCTCATAAAAGTGTGGCTCATTTTCTCCCCATCATTGAAGTGCTGCAGTGAGAAAGTACATGCGGCACTCAGGGTTCAGCAGAGTCAGAATGAACATAGAAAAATAAAAACATTTTATACTTTTGCATTACAGGCAGAATAACAGGTTTACAGGCCTACACAAATGAACTCTTCTCTTTAAATGTAAATTAAGGGTTGCAGTAGAAATGATCACCTTCTGTTCTCACATAGTGGCTATCTTTGTGGGTGATATCACAAATGGTAGGGTGAATTAGCCTGCCGAGACGAAGGCAGAGATCTGGGAAAGATATATTGAACTCGCCATCCAAATGGATAATCTAATCCGCTCTTGACGTCCTACTCCTCCTGTGCTTCTTCAGAGTATCAGAGTTCTCCAGCTCAGACATCCTTGTCCTTTGTGCAGCAGAGAGAAACCCTTAATGACTCATAAAACACTGCGGATATCTCCCCACTAAGGCATTGGGTTACAGTAAAGTTCAGTGTCTGGGGCAGCTGTGTCTGGGCAAACAGGCCCATGTTAAGACTGAAGTCTGCCTTTCACAGACGATATACAATATAATTCTATACATATATTTAGACCACTTTATTTTATCACTTTTTGGAGAAAAAAAAACGAGCTGCGTTTGTGCTTGATTTTACATTTTCCAGTTGTTAGCTCTGTTTTATAGAGTTATATTCTCAAAGCTCACCGGTTTTGTGATACAGTCACACTGCTATCACTATCAGCTTGGTCCCTGGTTTATACACACTGGTGTCTGCTGCTTCAGGCCAAATGTCCTAAAACTCTAAAGAGAGTCCAGATATCTGTCAGGACAGATAGGACCCAAGAGCGGAAGAAGCAGAGAAATAATTTTATTAGCCGGTAACACTGGCAAAAATGGCAGAAGCAAAAATAGTCCATAGACAGAAAAAGACCCAGTTCCGAAATCCAAAAAATCCAAATAATCCAAACCCCGTCTGGGAAGAACGCTCAGCCTCCGTGAGCGCCAGGAGAGAAGAAGGGCAACGAATCCGAATCGACAGGCAGGAGAATAGTCGAGCGAAGCAGGGTCGAGAGAGCAGACAGAGATGAGGACGGTAGCCAGTAACAGCGTCGAAAACCAGAGCAGGGGTCAGATCCACAGAGACAATCTGAGAAAAGCGAGCACTAAGGACAGAGCAAACGTTACACCAACTAGGCAGAGAAGAATCTAGATTACTTGTTTAAAACTGGAGACAAACGAAAGTTGAGCACGCAAACACACTGACATGGTGCAAAGAAAGCAGCCAGAGCAAATAGACAGACTAATCAAAGGGTAAGGCAAAGCAGGTGCGCTAAACAAGCAGCGCGTAGATTGCAGACGGCAATCAGCTGGCGCCGGAACAAAACAGGGAAGCTCCAAAAGATAAGAGAGGGAGCAAGAGAGAGAAACCAAAACGAACAAAAGAAGATAAAAATGAGACAAAACGAATAAAATGAGTAAACACAATAAAAATAGAAAACCCCCCCAGCAAAACGGACAGCTCATACCCGAGTCCTGACAGTACCCCCTCCCCCAGGAGCGCCCCCTGGCGCGCCAGAGGAAGAAGGGCCGTGTCGGAGGTACTCATTGATGAGCGAGCGGTCCAGGATGTCCCGAGCCGGAACCTCTCTCCTCCGGACCGTACCCCTCCCAGTCCACCAGGTACTGATGTCCCCGGCCATGATGTCTAGAGTCTAAGATTCTCCTGACCTTGAAGGCAGGAGAACCGTCAACCATAATAGGAGGGGGGGGGGACAACAGGGGGAGAAACAGTAGGGGAATGGGGAGAACGCAAGACAGGCTTAATTTTAGACACATGAAAGACAGGGTGCACACGACGAAGGCAATTGGGCAACCGAAGACGGACCGTCACCGGGTTGACAACCTTAGTGATTTAATATGGTCCGACAAATTTGGGAGCCAACTTCCGAGACGGGACCCAGAGTGGTAAATCTTTAGTGGAGAGCCAAACCCGCTGACCACAGATATAATGGGGAGTCAACCGGTGACGGTCCGCGGCAGTCTTGGTACATCCCTTCGTCCGGATGAGTGCCTCCCTGGCCCTCCTCCAGGTACAGCGACAGTGTTGAACAAATGCCTGAACCGAGGGGACAGCTGCCTCGGCGCCCTGGGAAGGAAACAAAGGAGGTTGATAACCCAGACAGCACATGAACGGGGACATACCTGTCGACGACACCGGTAATGAGTTGTTGGCATATTCTGCCCAAGTCAGTAGATGACTCCAGGATGAGGGGTTGTGGGACGCCAGGCTGCGAAGCATCCGTCCGAGATCCTGATTGGCGCGCTCGATGTGGCCGTTGGTCTCCCGGGCCATTTCTTTAGCCGAGGGAAGCTTGGTGAGGGGAATGAAGTGAACCGCTTTGGAAAAGCGATCCACCACAGTGAGGACCACCGTTTTACCACTGGATGGAGGGAGTCCGACAACGAAATCCAGGGCAATATGGGACCAGGGACGGGAAGGGACAGGAAGCGGCATTAACAGACCAGCGGAAGGAGAATTTGAGGACTTGTTTTGAGCACAGACCGAGCATGCCCCACGAACCGGCGAATGTCTTCCACCATGGCGGGCCACCAAAACCGCTGGCGGATGGCAGCCAACGACCTCCTCACGCCTGGATGGCACATGACTCTGGACGAGTGACCCCGCTGGAGAACGGCGGCGCGGACTGACTCGGGCACGAAGAGCAGACCCGCCGGACATCCTGTGGGCACCTCGACTCCCCGTTGCACTCTTTTGACACGCTGCTCGATCCCCCAGGTAAGCGCCCCCACCACACACCCTGAAGGAATTATGATATCGGGAGGCGGTTCGCCTGGCGGAGCGAAGAGCCTCGACAAGGCGTCTGGTTTGTAGCGTTCTTAGAACCTGGGCGGTAAGACAGGGTGAAGTCGAAGCGCCCAAAGAACAAAGCCCAGCGAGCCTGCCTGGCGTTCAGCCGGCGGGCGGACCGGATATATTGGAGATTCTTATGGTCAGTCCACACCAGGAAAGGACCGCTCCCTCCAGCTAGTGACACCACTTCCCCAAAGCCAGTCGAACTGCCAACAACTTACGGTCACCGATGTCATAGTTTCGTTCTGCGGGAGACAAACGGTGTGAAAAGAAAGCACAAGGATGCAACTTGTTATCTAGAGGGGATACCTGGGAGAGCACGGCCCGACGCCCACCTCTGACGCGTCGACCTCCACCACAAATTGACGGGATGGGTCAGGGGTTACTAAAATGGGAGCTGAAGTGAACGCCGCTTGGGCGGCCGCTGACCAACTAAATTTGATCATGATGGAGGTCAACGCCGTCAAAGGGGCAGACACCTGTCCGAAGTTCCTGATGAACCGCAGATTAAAAATTGGCGAAACAGTCGGGGACGGCTCTTACCTTAATAGGGTCCATACGAATCCCCTCCACCGAGATGATGTGTCCCAAGAACGAAACTGACTTAACGTGGAACTCGCACTTCTCCGCCTTGACGAACAGCTGATTCTCTAGCAGCCGTTGAAGCACTTGCCGAACATGCTGGACATGATCCTGATGAGAGGGAGAAAAAATCAAAATGTCGTCTAAGTAGACGAAAACAAACCTATCAATCATGTCCCTAAGCACGTCATTGACAAGTGCTTGGAAGACCGCTGGGGCGTTGGACAGGCCAAAGGGGAGAACACAATATTCAAAGTGCCCCCGGGGGGTGTTTAAAGTGGTCTTCCATTCGTCCCCCTCCCTTATCCGAACTAGATGGTAAGTGTTGCGAAGGTCCAACTTTGTGAAAAACTCAGCTCCCAGCAAGAGATCGAAGGCCGAAGACATCAGCGGCAGGGGGTACCGGTTCTTAACAGTGATGTCATTCAACCCTCGATAGTCTATGCAGGGACGCAGAGAGCCAACCTTTTTTTTCACAAAAAAGAACCCCGCTCCAGCCGGAGAAGAGGAAGGACGAATAATACTGGCGGCCAGCGAATCATTTAAATACTTCTCCATAGCCTCCCGCTCAGGGGAGGAGAGGGAGTAAAGCCGACCGCGAGGCGGAGAAGTACCAGGGAGGAGGTCGATGGCACAGTCATACGGTCGATGGGGTGGGAAAGAGACGGCTCGGGACCTGCTGAACACCGCCCGCAGATCATGGTAGCAGGAAGGAACCCGGAGAGATCCATCTCCTCTTCCTGTAGGGACACAGAAACAGACACCGGAGAAGGACCAGCCACAAGACAGTGCGTATGACAATATAAACTCCAAGAATTAATTGAACTATCGGATCGTCTAGGCGATCCGGAACCTCGCGAGCGTACAGTTCATCCTTGAAGGCGTCGTTAAGTCCTTGCAAAAAACGTGCAACCAGCGCCTCAGCTTTCCACCCACAAGTAGCGGCCAGAGTGCGGAACTCCACTGAATAATCTGCCACAGATCGCCGGCCTTGTTGAATGGACGCCAACAGCCTAGACGCCTCCTTACCAAAAACAGACTGATCAAAAGTCTTAATAATCTCTTCTTTGAAACTTTCAAAATCAAAACAGCACCTGGCCTGTGAGTCCATACAGCGGTACCCCATTCGCGTGCTCTGCCAGTAAGCAAAGAAATGACATACGCCACTCTTGAAGTCTCCGATGCGTAGGTTCTAGACTGAAGAGAAAAAACAACCTCGCACTGAATGAGGAATAATTTACAACTTTTAGGCTCACCAGCATACGTGGGAGGATTATTCACTCGTGGTTCAGATGACAGCGGGGACGGGCAGGCCGTCGAGGGTGCCGAGGCAAAACCACTAAGAGTGAGGCGATCAAGGCGCTCCACCAAACCCACGAACTGAGCCGACAAGTTGTCCACAGAGTGGCGAGTGGATGACAGTTCCTGTTCGTGACGGCCCAACATCGCTCCCTGAAGTTCCAATGCAGACTGCAGAGACGATTCTTCCACTGGGTCCATTGTTGGTCAGTGTGTGGTGTCAGGACAGATAGGACCCAAGAGCGGATGAAGCAGAGAAATAATTTTATTAGCCGGTAACACTGGCAAAAATGGCAAAAGCAAAAATAGTCCATAGACAGAAAAAGACCCAGTTCCGAAATCCAAATAATCCAAACCCCGTCTGGGGAGAACGCTCAGCCTCCGTGAGCGCCAGGAGAGAAGAAGGGCAACGAATCTGAATCGGCAGGCAGGAGAATAGTCGAGCGAAGCAGGGTCGAGAGAGGTGCAGACAGAGATGAGGACGGTAGCCAGTAACAGCGTCGAAAACCAGAGCAGGGGTCAGATCCACAGAGACAATCCGAGAAAAGCGAGCACTAAGGACAGAGCAAACATTACACCAACTGGGCAGAGAGGAATCTAGAAAACAGGGAAGCTCCAAAAAAAAAGAGAGGGAGAGAGAGAGAAATCAAAACGAATAAAAGAGGATAAAAATGAGACAAAACGAATAAAATGAGTAAACACAATAAAAATAGGAACAAAAACCAGCAAAACGGACAGATCACACCCGAGTCCTGACAATATCAGAAAAATATCAGTCTATATTCATGCTTTCTGTTTTAGATGAGGGAAATATACATGCATTATGGACGTGACAAAAAGGACATATGTTTTTGAGATGACATACTTTGCAGTAATTCTGTAAATTAAAAAGCACAAACCAGAAGCAATAAACCCAACAAATGGAGAAGGGTGGACTCTTTATACAATAAAAATAAATATTTTTTATTGTATAAAAATATTTGTTTATTGATATTTTCTTTATTTATTTTTATGTTTGCATTTGCAATGACCAAACTATGGAAAATCATAAAAAAGCTTTACAAACTTTCACAGAGACCTTGCATGGGTATTTTAACCACCAAATGTAGACATCTGAGATCAGTATGGTGAGACTGCACAGTTTTTTACCCCAAAGGGAAGTAATGTAAATTGTTTTGGGTTATTTCTGCAAATGCTGTTAAATTGTGATCCGCATTGGTCTTAATTTAGCGACCGTGATGTTGTAGCTTGTTAACAGAATTGATCATATGTGATATGCACACGCCCGTTCATCTCTTTCTCTCATACACACACACAATCTATTATATATATTACTGTATTCTATTCAAATACAGAAAGAACAGTGTAGCGATGTGTAAATCCCCATGGTGTTCTTTTACATAATAATTCATTATTAATAAATGGTGTTATTTATAATATGTTTTTAGGATAAAACAATTTCTATTTATGGTCTGATATATGCTAAGCCTGAAACAGATCACATCAACATACGTAAGTAATCTAATAGAAACATCATGGTAAACAAATGTGTTTTGTTACATATTTCATATGAAGTGCCCGTAACGGTCACGTCCGTAACGCATTATTATGGCTGTTTAGAGCAAGTGAAATGAATTGTCAATCATGATTAGCATGGACATAAGTTGGCTTTTTATGTAAAGTTTCAAGTTATTTGTATAAGTAATTATTATATGATATAAACTTAATCTTTAAAACATTAGGCATGTGACACAGCACTTAAGCGTTGACTCCCTAAATATAGCCCTTATAAATCCAAAGGCAGTACTGTTATGACAAATTATAATTATTATTCTGCAAAATGCTCATTGTTAAATTTAAGTATGAAATATGGTTGGTTGAGAATTTAATTTTGTTGCTCACCTCATGTGTGGTGAAGGCAATTTCTATTACAGTATGTTAAAAAGCTTTCCTGTAGCTCAGTGGTTAGAGCAAGATCGGTTCTATCCCAGGGATTGCACATACTTACAGTGTTAAGTATAATGCAATGTGGTAACGCTTTAGATTACAACCCGCAAAGAACTGCGTAAGTACATTGAATTTACCGTGTAAGTTTCTGTAATTATAGTGTACCTATTCAGGACCTATGGGGGAATAATAAGTATTTTAAAACTAAGGGGTACCCATTCTAATATTGCGTGGTGTGATATGTATGACCTAAACAACAATCTTATATTTATGATTGATATTAAAGGATACATGGTGGAGATTACTGAACAACAAAACATGTAGTTAAATGAGTTAACGAATTTCTGTTATGATTTATAATTCAGGAGTCTACTTACCTTATGCAAGATTATTCGTCGATCTCGGACGCATCAGCAACTTCCTAACACCACTATCACCAAATAACTTTGCATGATATACCATCAAGGTTCAGTGCAGCTTAAGCTCACCTCTTTCCAAAAAAAAAGTAGAGTTTAATTTGGTCATCAAATAATTAAATTAAAACTACTGCAATATTTTTCTCTGTAATACTGTGCAAATAGTCTTGTTCTGTTTAAGTCCAACTTGTTACCCCCTTGTTTAGCATAGTTACAGGGTAAATACAACAGTTGCGGGCTATAAATTAAAGTGGCTGTTGTTACCCCCTTGTTCTTTGTAGTTACAGGGTAAATACAACAGTTGCGGGCTGTAAATTAAAGCGTTGCTTGTTACCCCCTTGTTCTGCATAGTTACAGGGTAAATACAACATTAAACTAGTATGCTGGAACAGTTAAACCTAGCTTTAGCATTAGCTATGTTTCACAAAGTTTTAAATTAGTACTTGTAAAAGCACAGTAACACAACTGAAGCAATAAGAGCTAATTTAAACAAGAATTTAACCAAATTTACCGAATTTAACAAATAACTTCAGGCTATCCGATAAACTTTGTTGTGTGTGTGTAATAGCATTCCCAATAATATGGGGACCAAATGTCCCCACAATTATAGTAATATCATGAAATTTTGATTTTGTGGGGACATTGTTCGGTCCCCATGAGGAAAAAAAGATCATTAATTATACATATTAATTGTTTTCTGAAAATGTAAAAATACAGAAAATGTAGTGTGATGGTTAGGTTTAGGGGTAAGGTTAGTCTAGGGTGACAATATACACAGTTCGTACAGTATGAAAACCAGTATGCCTTTGGAATGTCACCATAATGATAGGAATACCAGTGTTTGTGTGTTGAAGTAAATCCAAAAAACAAGGGGTGTGAACACTGTGATACTGAAAGTGAAAAAAGAAGCAGACCTCCAGCGAGGGGCCATGTAAATGATGGTGAAATGGAAACATTGTGAAGTTAAGGAGGCAATAGGTAAACATTAGGTAAACATTCACTGTATGCTGTATATTCAGACATGAACAAGAATAAAACGAATGCATAAAAATGCATATAAATAAATTAACAAAACATGTTAGCGAATAAACACATATTATATAGTTTAACGTACAATTTTAAATCGTGACAGTGGCCTCAATTTATTAACAATGTAAAAAATCCGGTTTACCAACTATGTTTTGTATGCTGGTGAGATGAAGCAATTACCAACGCCCAAGGAAAAGTTTGCGCAAATCCGATGCTGCTGCTGTTGTGGAGAAATTTAATCATGTAATCATATAATTCTTTGATCATGTATTTTCTTATTGTCTGTTTATAGTATTCTTATACTTATAGGTTGATGTTCAAAATATATTCTCTCCTGGAAACAACCCTTAACATGGTTAAACTAGATGAAGACATAACTGGACATTCTGTCCCTAGACATTTTGTCTCAGTACATAGGTGGGTGTCAGTTGATCCTATGCAGAATATGCTAGGCCAAGGATTTTTGCTTTCCTTATCTAGTGGTTCTGTGTGAAATACAGAATAGTTGGGTCTAACTATTTTAATTA
>JAZGTJ010001514.1:23601-54788 GCA_036877575.1 Botia almorhae | reverse complement strand
GAAAATAGATCCGATGAATCCAAACAAAGATCACGAATTTGCATTTTTTTTTTCTGTTTTTTTTGCTCCCATCCTGTAGCTTACTCGCGCCCCCCCACAAGAGGCCCCACCGGTTGAGAACCACTGTCTTGGGTGATGCTTAGACAAATGTCACATAAAACCAAAATTTCCTCTGAACGGATAATGGTGCTTCAGTGGTGCAGAACTCCTGATTGCTCTTGCTGTTTTGTTTTTGTTTTTAGCTTAAATGTATTCTCAGTATTTGCCTACTGTATTGGAGATGTTTGTATTGTCTAGTGACACATCTTTAGTCATTTGAAAACTAACCCAACTTTAGATCTGGGATTAAAGTTGTTTTTTTGGTTTGGACATGTTACTTGAAGTGTTGCAACCCCGACTAATGAAGCAGAACATGAAAGACTGTGCCTTTAATTAAAAATTTTATTCAGTTAGGACTGTGGCTTAGTGGTTAGAGCATATAAGGATATGGCTTGTGCAACATTTCCTAATTCTGTTTCTTGTTGTTTTTTGTTGTTTCTTTACTATTCTGTGAATAATATAGGCAAAATAAAATAATGTATTTGAGTTGGTTTATCACCATATGGTTTGTCTTATTAAACATGATACACAGCATATATACAGTGTCCTCCATAAGTATTTGGGCAGTAAATGAAAAATTGCTGTGTTTGGTGTGGAGTCAAGAATTTGTTTATGATTAAAAGATGAATTTGAGCCAAATGTACAGAATTTCACATTTGTTGACATTTTTCACGGACTTTCAGTTTCTTTGTGTGTTCTCACCGAACGCAAGACAGAAGCAATGGACAGAACTAATAATACACATTTCCTGCTTTTAATGTGTCTACAAATAATGCATGCATATTGTTATAAAGTATAGTGTTCAGCATTGTATTTAAAACCTTCATAATGTTGGACTCTCACCATTTTGCTTGCACAATGTCTTCCATGGCTTGAGATCAGATATGGCCAGTCAGTTTCAAAGGTCCTTTTTACTCATTTCCTCTTGGAAAGCCTTTGGCATATTTGATTCAGGGATGGTTCTTCTAATCACATTAAACACACAATAAGATTTGTTAACAGCACAATGTGATGAATCGCCGTGGCGAAGCCAGTTGTCTTGATAGGTCATGTGTGTAGTCTCCATGGTAACACAGGGTCATTTGAAAGTGGGCCAATCATCTTCCTGTTCTCCTGGTAGCTGCAATGTGGCGAGACGCCTGTCTCCAGGACAAGTAAGGCTCTCATCCATGCATCATAAAAATCATTGGTCTCTGTAATATGACAGCAAAATGTATTAAAGCATATATGGGCCCTTTTTAGAATGTGCTAAAGTCTATAACTGAGCCTATTCAAACTTGCACATGTTAAATTCAAAATGAGCCTCCAGCTGTATAAAACGCAGACTAAGCCCTATTCAAAAGCAGTTATAGGCGATATTTAAAAAACTGTTTTCCTATTTCAGCATTATGGTTTTACTCCATTTCCGTATGAATAGGAGAATAACATGTCTCTTTTCTGCTTGTTTTGCATAGGAATAATCTAGATTCACTTCTCAGCTTGTTAGATCTCTGCATGTGGTGGGCTGCTGTGCCAGCCTGCATCAAGTTATTCCACTGGAGGTTTTGTTTTGTTGCCTATTTGAGCGGACTTGCATTCTGTGCGTTAGCCGTAGATGCCTTGCAGATGTGAGCTTGTTTGTCTTTATCTATTGATTTCAATTGAGTCTGGATGCAGTGTCTGGACAAAAGCAGACATCATTAGTTTTAAATGAGGATTTGGATCTGTGGCAATCAAAGTGAGTAAGAATAGAGTGCATGTAAGATTATTTTAGGTTTCATTTGTCAGTGCATCAGGCAAAAACTAAGACAAGAGCTTTAAAAACAGAAAGCATTCAGTATTGAATGTTTTTTGGTATTTTAGTTTTGTTTTTTTGAAGCGCTATAGCCTGTTGTAGTACACTTCCATGATGTCATGGAAGAATCCAAGGGGAAGGGCCTCCTCATTAATTTGCATGCTTTAAATGTATAAATTTCCTTTTGCTGCAAACAGCCTGCACACGAGCACCTACAGCTGCTCTAATGCACAGCACAGAAGGGGTCCCTCAGTTTTAGCACCCTCACAAGATCTTGCTTCAAATTCCTTCTCTGGTCATTTTTGCAGCACTGATTCTTTTTGACAGCTGATGCAAAACTTCACACATTGAAATCATGTAACTCTGGTTGTCTAGTCACATGAGTGCTTCCTTCTTCATTGCATCATATATGGGATTGATGTGATAGGCTGTGAGGGGATGGATGGAATTAATGCGCTGAGGTATGAGGAAGGGATGGATCTTTGTGCTGGGCTGTAAGGGAGGGATGGATCTTTGTGCTGGGCTTTGAGGGGACGAGGGATGGAATAGCTGTGATGGGCTGTAAGAGAGGGGTGGGATCTTTGGGCTGGGCTGTAAGGGAGGAATGAATCTTTGTGCTGGGCTGTAAGGGGAAAGTTTTCCCTTTGCTTTCCTGTGGCTGGTCATCTTGCTTACAGCAGCACTTTCTTTTCTTTCCATTCATTGGCTGTGAGGCTTAACTTAAAAGAGATTGGGTATGTATGCGTAAGAAAAAGAGATTTCACGCTCGCTAGTTCTTGCCTTCACACTGCTGCATTCATAGTGGAGGAAGTGGTACCACACTTTCACACACACTAACCGAGAAAAGACTTGACCCATATTTTAATATCACTGAAGATACATTCAAGAATATTTCCTTTGTTGTAGTAATAGAGCTTTGAAGGTCAATGCTCATGCAAAGCCCTCCAGTGATTGGACAAATACAGAAGCAGATACTAAGATCACAGTAATTTCATGCCTTATGTCGTACCCACTCATTGGTTTCGCTCTTGAAATGACTGAACATAAAACTGGGATTATTTTTTTAACATTGAGAAAAATTACACAGTTTACACACAGATAACTATAAGCAAGAATATGAAAAAAGATTGCTGTGATGACTTATTCCAGTTCACTCAAAAATACATTTTTTGTAGTTATTTACTCTTCCACATCATTGTTGCAAACTGCAAACCCATATGACTGACTTCCTTCTGTGAAACATAAAAGGTTAATTTTTTTAAGAATATCTTGGCTGCTCTTTTTCCATATTATTAAAGTTAATGGGGATTGCAGAAGCCAAGATCCAAAATGACAAAAAGTATCACACAATGTTACATAAGACTTGTGCATTATGTTCCAAGTTTTCTGAAGCCATGTGACAGCTTTGTGTGGCCAACTGACCTGAAAGTTACAGTTTTAAAGTGTAGGTGAACTGTCACTGTTAATATAATGACAGCCACAGAAGTCTGATAAATGTTTAATAAATGGTTATGTTTACAAAAACATAAACATTTATCATGTGCTTAACTCGACAGGAGAGGCTTCAGTGCTTTGTGAATGCTATTTCACTTTCTTTCTGATCTTATCATATATGCATTGATGATTTGACATCTACAAGTCTTTTCCCCTCTAGATTGAAGTCAGTGTCTGTAAAAATGCTTAGTTTATATATTTTGCACACAACACGGATAACTACAGACCGGTACAAAATTTCCCTTTTAACATTGTAATAAAGGGGAAACAAACACAAGTGTTGAAACCAGAGACAGTCTATCAGAGTCTGTCTTTTTTAAACCTGTCACCAGTGTACCCCTTTAATGTACCCCTGCACAAAGCTAAGGGCCAAACAGCCCACAATGGGCACCATTTACAGTATGACAGACTTCAGTGGCCTGCTTAATCCTATAAAAGGCTTATCCAATTGTTTCGGGGTAGGAGATGCTGCATGCCCACCTTTGTGGCATAGTCAGCCTCTTCAGTCAGCCTGTCTCTTTTAATGTCATCAAATTGTTTAAATCCTAAATCCTTTGATTTTGCAAAATATTTTCTAAAAGTGACCTTTATGTAGTGTCAATCACTTGATAGTAATGATGTTTGGTGTGCGTGATGGGTCATGCTTGTGTCATTTCCATGTACTTCAATGCCAGTTTTGTCATTTGAAAAACGTAAAAATTAAGAAAAAGAATAGTCATGTTTTCTGTTTTTTTGGCAGCTAATGGCAACGACAGTAAAAAGTATAAAGGAGACCGATCTCCCTGTGCCCCTTCCCGTGTCCTCCATGTCCGCAGAGTTCCTGTCGAAGTGTCAGAGACAGAGGTCATCTCACTAGGAATTCCTTTCGGCAAAGTCACCAACCTGTTGATGCTTAAAGGGAAAAACCAAGTAGGTGATCCATAAAACTGTACTTCATTTTTTATTGCTTTGTAAACATTTGTCGTCATGACTGTTGGAACCCCAGGCAATTGAAACAAAAATACACAAATATCATGTTTTGATTTTAGGGTGGGCACTACTTTGAATATTTATATTTAAATGCTTGTTTAATGTTTATTGTTAGCAGCAAACTAATTTTCTTGAGATAGACAATAAACATTTTTGAATTTGGAGCATTTACGTTTAACTGCCATCCAGGAGTGAATCCCCTAAATAATCGTCCAGTGTGTGTACGGAACAGCAGTCACTCCCGCAGATGTGATGATTGACACAGTAGTAACCATAGCAATGCATTTTCAACTAAACTACTACTGTTTAGTTGAAAATGCACTGAGAGGCACTGTGTTTTGTTTATGTTTGAAAGGCTGCTAAACAGAGCACTGCAAGTTTGGGCCATTTATTGAGTCTTTGCTCTTGAAGCATTTCTGCATTTTTAGGAAGTTATTCAGTTGCAGAATGCGGTTGTCACTCCTGTAAATTATTTAACTGTCTGTACAGAATAGGATTAAGCCCTAAAAGGTTAACTGACAATCAAATTTATTTGCAGTGTGAACATAGTATAGTCTAAGTTGTTGAGTTCTGATTAACTTCACTAAGTCAAGTTTGTAATTTGTTTTACTTACTTTTACTTTGAATTTAAAAAGGACCTTTGAAAAAATCCTCAATGATTCTAAGGGTGTTTTCTTGCGTTGTTCCGAAACCGGGGGTTAAGTTGCTACAATGTTGCAATTTCATCTTGGTTCGATTCGCATTCACAAGGCAATATTTCCAAACGGACCAAACTTGCTTAATACAAATCACAGTAAACTCTCCTTTAATTGGTCAGAGTGTATCTGTTTATTCTCCCGTATTCCGCTCAAAGTTGTCATCCATCCGTTCGTCAGGATGGACAGATTATTATGACTTTTTTGGTAACTGCTGTTATATTAGTTCATTATTTTGAGCAGGAATCAAAACTTAGGCGGGACAACATTCTTACCATGCACCTATTGCAGAAAAGAGCAATTAGAAGACATTTCAGGAAAAGACACGCTTTGGTTTTGAATGGCGTTGACATGCTTACCAGAAGGCGTCACCAAACAGCTATCAGGGATGTTCATATTTAACAAAACAATGAGACCCAAAAAAAATGGTTTAATGGTAGTTTATTTATATCAGATAATAAATCAAGCAATGTACTTCTTCAGAAACGATTCAGCTTAGTAATACTGATATCATAATTTCACAGGTATAGTATTTGCTTTCCTAAATTGCAGTGTGTCGATTAATTAAATGTGTTAAGTAAGCACAATTTATCATTTAAGTAAACCATTTTATGGTCATGAAAAAATATTTTTAAGGGTAATATTGTGGAAAATGTACATTCATGCATGCTGCTATTATATAAAGAAATATGGTTCGTTGGTCTGTTGTGTCGGATTGCTTTCACAATTATTGCGAACCGCTCCAGAGTTTGTTTGCAATCGGGCCGAGACCACCTCATTCAGGCGGCTCGGAGCGATTGTTTTGGTGCGGATCAGAGCGCAATTGATGTGTTCACATATGCCTAAACTAACCGAACCAAGGAGGAAAACGCACCAGGTTCTAAAACAAACGCTCAGGTGTGAAACCAACCTAAAACTTTAAATGTAAACATTATTGATTTAAAATAATGTTTATAGTGAATTACAAATTTTGCTTGGAAGGGCAGTAGATTTTATCAGAAAGCAGAGGGAGTGAGAGGGAAATTTGATGATTTAATAGGGGATTGAACTACAATCCCATTAGGCATATATATAATATTTAAGATATTTTCATTAAGTTAAAAAAATCAAATAAATTAATAAATACATTTCCATAAAAAATAAACAAATCTTTTTTTTTTTTGCAATGGTAGTGAGGAAAATCTGCTATCAAAAATAAATGTTTATTTTATAAGGTGTGGTTATAGATGTTCCAAATCTGATTTGACTTTATTTGGTCAGTAATAGAAACTGAAGTGTGTTCTTTCAAACACATCAAGGTCCAGCTAATAACAGAAATTAATAAGAAGCCCAGCAAAAACCCAGCAGTGTCAAGTGTCCTTTCATATTCAAATGGAACTGCCATATTTAGAGAAAAAAGAGGCACATTTCTAATGGCCCTGATGCATAATTTGTTGTGTGCTGCTTGGTTTGATTGTGGCATCAAAAGATTTTATTGTTGAGTTTATTGTCTGCTCTTGGATCTATAAAACTACAACACCTTGCATAATGAAGGATAACTATTAGTGGAGCCTGTTAAGACAAACATTATTTTCTCATGATTGGGGTTAGGGATTCAAAACACCTTTAACCCAAAGTGTTACACTTCAATGTTTCTCTTCTGTTACTGTTTGGGCTACTTACATAATCATAGATAATAAAAAATATATCTAATTTCCTTTTGTGAAGGGTGCAGTCACATTGGTGCAGTTGGATAAATTATATGGTTATTAGAGCTAAGTACTTATGTCCCTCTTTGCACTGCAGGCTTTTATAGAAATGGCTTCTGAAGAAGCAGCCATCACCATGGTAAACTACTACACCACAGCCACGCCCCATGTCCGCAACCAGCCTGTCTACATCCAGTATTCCAACCACCGTGAGCTGAAGACTGACAACCTGCCAAACCAGGGGGTGAGATTCCAAACTGTAATTCCAAACTGTACTTACTATGTCTAACTTAAAATAGCATAGCAAAGAAAATAACATCAGAAGTAGCAATCCTTATAAAGTCTAGTTTTAATTTTAAATTTTTTATTATTATTATTATTTATTATTATTAATTTAGTTTGGTGTAGTGGTGTTACAGTCAAGTAAAAAATGATAAAATACTTTCCTTAAACCTTAAATGTATGTTTACACATTTATTATAATAAAAAATTTAAATAAAAATACAAAAATAATTTCTAATAAAAAGTATTTTATATGAATTTTATCATATAAAATTGAATAGAATAATTGAATATAATTTTATTATATTAAGTTTTATTAATTTTACCACACTTGGTGGTGACTTGGATTTGGCTACAATCAATTTTAAATATTTAAAATATGTGTTACATAACTGAATTACTTTGTGACGGTTTGTTTTCCCAAAAATTTCAGCTTCCTAATTAGACTTTTCTCATTTGTTACATTATCTGGACAATTACACCAACATTTTTGATCCCACAAAAATATAAAACTGAATTTTAATTCACATGTTTTTTTAATAAATGTTCTTCTTGTTCTTCATGTTTATCTTAGAAAAAGCGTAAAGAAGCCATTGTCTGTATGAACTGCATTTTAATGTATGTTTGAATAGATTCTTAGATCAAAAAAACACTGACACAATTTGCATACGAGTATCTGTAAAAAAAACAGTAAAGATGAACACATGCAGTTCTGTCTGTGCCTCCATAGGTAGAGCTGCCCTTGTGCTTTTTATAAAGCTGCTAATTGCTAATTAATTCAGTAATTTGCTGACTGCTGCACTGCTGTAGTAAAGAACTCTGGGAAACAGGTGTATCTGCTGGAAAAGCTTAGATACTGTAGTGTGTTCTTACAGTTTTAGATGGGTTTGGTCAAATGATAACCCTGTGTGTCTTGCTTGTAGAGGGCTCAAGCTGCTTTGCAAGCTGTCAATGCAATGCATTCTGGGAACATGAGTCTTTCTGGATCTGCGACAGCAAGTGATGGCGGCATGATGCCTGGACAGAGTCCTGTGCTTCGCATCATAGTGGAAAATCTCTACTACCCGGTGTCTCTAGAAGTGCTACATCAGGTAAGACTTCACCAAACCAGCAAAGCACATGATTTTCATGTGACGCAACAGAGCTGCTTATCGGCTTTGATTTCTGAATGCAGTTTGATTTCTGTCTGAAATTGATTTATTCTTCTCACACAGATCTTCTCAAAATTTGGGACAGTCCTGAAGATTATCACCTTCACCAAGAACAACCAGTTTCAGGCCTTGCTACAGTATGCAGATCAAATGCACGCACATCATGCCAAGGGGGTCAGTACAAAAACATAACCTGGAGGCACAAAATACCTCTTCATTATCTTTACATTGGGTGTTTAATTGTATGAACTTGAGAGGGAGAGATAAAAATATGGCAGAACATGCTGCAGAGATGGTTAGCTGGGAATTATTCCAGTCAATTCGGTTCCTCAGACTGTATACTGAGACAAATGGTTTAGTTCTGGTCATCCCTCAGCATCACTTTACCGTGACTGCTCGCCTGTCCCCTATAATCAGAGCTTCTCTATCAATCACAAATACACTCTGTACAAGCCGGGACCTGCCTGAATTCTCTGTGTTATTGCCATTTCCCTGTATTTTTCTGTGCAGGGCCAAAAATTTGTCAAAGCGACGTCCGCTTTTTTTACCCCCTCTGCGTCATGAAAACCAGTTCTCGGAAGACCGCACAAATCAAACGCCCCCTGTAATTAATATGTCACCATTGAGGTTATCTAATGAATGCCAGTGCAGCTCACCAGGAAAAAAGAGCTAGCAAGTAATTACTCCTCTGGTCTGAGGGTGTTATCTATTGTGCGGCTGCCATGTTGCATTGCCTCTTTACACAAAGGGAGTATTTGTTAGTGTTACGGGGGGTGGAGACAAGGAACTTATTTGGAAAGGGGGGTATGAAGCCCTCCTTAATCTTCCCTTTATTAAATGGGTACAAAAAGAAAAGCAATTTTGTGCAGATGCACCTTATTTTCTCAGTAGCTTGGCAGGCAAAGCACAAGTGATTATTATCACTCGTAATTCAAAGAAGTGTACAATGGCCACACCCATTTTTGAATGAAGTAATTAATTTTTACTAATTACTAATTTACTAATTTTTTAGATTTTTACATTTTACACCAAGCTAGGAAGCAGTGTTTGGCAGTGGGTGGTTGCCAGTGTGTTGCCATGCAGTTGTCTTCGTGTTCTAAGTGTTTTGTAATTTGTTGCTAGGTTGTTTTGGGTGGGATGGTTGCTTACTGTCTAACAGACCACCACCAGGTTTCATGATAATCCGGTCTCTGGTGCCCAGATAAAAATCATCCCATTAATGTAAGTCTATAGGATTTTTGCAACTCCTTTAGATCCGACAGGCAAAAAAAATATATAACAGCACATCTCTACACGTTAAACCACATGGTATCATTCATATTTGTAGCAGAAAAGTTGCAGGAAAAATTATGATGGATTAAGTGTTTGTTTAAACCCTTGAGTCAAACTAATAGTTGAGTCAAACTAATAGTGATGTTTGACTTACCAATGACCACCAATCAAACAGATACTTCATACAACTTATTTGTTTAATCACATTCCTACGATTCCTACGAGTCATCTCTCAGACTGCTGTTAGGTTTAGATTTGATGAACATTTTTCATCAAGGTTTAGTCGAATGAATGGCCCCATGGGAGAGATTACTTTACATCAGCCTCACCTTAACAAACCTGCCCCAGGAGCTACACAGAATATACAATTCAATAGAGAGTGTCACACTAAATTAGGCAAACTTTATCATGTTTAATGGAGCTCTTGTTTACCTACTGTCAGGGTCCTGGATTCTTGTCCTGAGTTTTCCTAGTTCCCTTGCCAGGATCCTGACATTCACTGTGTTTTATGTCAGAGCGTGATGTCTAGATCCTGACTCAATCCTGGTCTTGGTTCTTGGTTCTTGAACTCGGAATCTCTGGGTCTTTGTTGTCTGTGGAAGCGCATGGCCTTTGGTTGTTTACATTGGCCATTTGCTCTCTGACCCCGCCCCCTTGTTTCCTTGTTAATCACGTTTTTTTAGTTAATTCCCTTCACCTGCCTTTCCTAATTACCCTCCTTAGTTCCTTCCCTATTTAATGCCCTTGTGTTTGCTGTCTTGTGCCGGTTGTTAAACATTTTCTTGTCCTCTGTCTTTTGGTTATGTTTTAGTTTTACAGTTTAGTTTTTTGATTTTTTTTTTTCCCCCTCAAGGAAGTTTTATTTAATAAAGTATTTTTTGCTACAAGCTGTCTGCATATGGGTTCTCTTCGTTAGCTACCGTAACACCTACAGTGGGATGTTTAGTGGTAAGCTGTATGCAATTATAGGTTCATAGATGTTCCTCACACAGAACAGGCTACTGTGTGATGGGGATTATGGGTAATCTGACCTGAAAAAGCCATTAGAGTCACTGTAGTGGCTAATTCTTGGGGAAATGGGGTACTACAGGGAAAAATCAGCTGAAATTAAAATGATTATTTTTTTGTATATTTTTATTTTGTGGTTTGCCAGTTTATCAATCAGTTTTGCTTTGTTTACAGCAAACAAAGCAAAACTATCTAACAGATAGAACAACTGGTGAGATGCTTAGGCCTTATTAAACCCAGATGTAATTAAGTACAGAATGTGTGATCAATGTAAATGCTGTAATTCGTGTGTACATCTATAAGTACATATAAGTACAATAATTAGCATAGCTGTTTGAAACTCATGAAATGTGCCAAATGTCACATTAGTCATAGAGGTCATATTGCACCCCAAACTCAAAGGGAAAAAAAATAGGAAATTATATATGCATTTAGAAAATATTTTATGCTGTTTATATTTAGGATTTTTTAAGAATGAGTAATTTCTTTTGTGACAATTAAGAACATTTACCCAAAACACTTTATTACTGGAATGTGTCTAAAAAGCTTGTTGGTGTCACATCGCTGCATTGCTGTGCTGTGAAATGCAGATGAAAGGCAGGAAGTGATTTTATACTTAATAATAACCATAAACTCAGAATGCCAATGTTTTGCATCATTTGTGATTGCTAAAATCAATCAAACCGACAAACCACAAAGAGCTTTTATCATGTACCAAAAGTTTTATCACGGGCGAAATGCAAGAAATTGTCTGAAAAATGCAGGAAAAAGTGGTTTGTAAACCTGCGTTTGCAGTCGGAAGGTGAGTCAGATAATGCTCAAGTGTGCAGTCAAAGTTTATATACCTTACATATGCTATGTTTATGTAGCCTTAGCTGTTTACATAATTTGTAAAGTTAAAGTAATTTTAAAAAAATGTAATGTTTTTTTTTCTTTGTTTGAATTTTTACCCCATAACTGAACCATAACATTTCACGTTACATTAAACAAATCATTCAAATTTTACTTATTTTTGTAAGGTAAGGATCATGACCAACATATATTGTGATTTTCTGCACAGTACAGAATTTCCTCCATCTCGTTCATTCTGTGTTTCACTTCCTGTGTGTCATCAGAATCACATGACTGCAAATAAATTAAAAATTCATATACTGAAAAGTCATATTGTCTTAAAATGTAATTTTCTTATTTCTTTCGGAAATTATCAGAATATGTTATTTCAGTATGTACAGTACACATCTACAGTAAAATGTTTAGTAACATAACTGATAAGAGATTGACATTACAATTAACTATTGAACTAATGCGTTGTTTGTCAGGCTTTGGATGGGCAGAACATCTACAATGGCTGCTGCACTTTGCGTGTGGAATTCTCCAAGCTGACCAGTCTGAATGTCAAATATAACAATGACAAGAGCAGGGACTTCACGCGTCTAGACCTTCCATCAGGGGATGGCCAGCCCTCACTGGAGCCCGGCATGCAGACTGCTTTCGGTAAGTTTAGAACCAATACCAGAATGCACTGTGACATCTCAGTAGAATATATTAGATACGCACAGATGTACACCTGAATGGTGAGTTTTGTTTGTATGTAGAATGTGGTAACAGAAATGGAAAATGGACATTTCTAGCCAGACATTCTTAAACACACATACATGAACACACACACACACACACCATCTGCTTGTCCCTCTAGCTCTGAGGCAGTCCTTGTCTCATGATAAAAGATGTCAGATTTATTTTTAATGAATAAGTATGCATAATAAATAGTATCAAGACCCCCAAAAGCTGATTAAATATACATTTTGTTGTTTGGGGTACTGTACTGTTTACTTGCAAAATTTCCACTTTGATTCCCATGTCTGACAGATTAATTCTGTACATGTCAGTTTTAAATTAATATTCTGTGTCAATTACAACTTAAGGTCTATATTTAATTACCATAGGTAATTTGCCTTAAAGGGAAATATTCAAATATATTTGTTTTACCATCGTCTATGGTTTATTAACCCTCAAAACAAACTTTAAATATATACAATTGTAATACAATTGTTTAAAAAGTATAGCAATAAAGTTTAAATAATGCACATGTTAGCATTAGTCTGTGATAAAATCACTTACTAACCTATGCAAAGTTCTATTAAAATGTCTACGTTTTAAACCAAAAGTTCATTTATTTTATGTAGTTCATGTAAATGCACAAAAATTTGAGCTGTACATATCTGTATATTTTTTAAAGGCACTAGAATACCTGCCTATAGACTTCTTTTATTGAAATACTAGTGAAACAACAGGCAGACAGTAGAAGATATTTATCGTACTTGCTCTTTTCCAGACCGATATGTGTTTGTGTATTGTAATGCTATCAGTTTCTTGCAAACACACTAAAGGGCCTTATCACACATGCACACAAAGTTACATGGGCGAAGAGTAGATTTATTATCTGCCTTAGCGTGTAAGCGTGAGTGCGCGTGAGAGGTGATTGTGAGGGGGGCAGAAGAGAACTGCGACTACCCATCCATCTCGATGTCTCAGGTTCTGTAAATCACTGGCGGTGTCTAAAGCAAGAGGCGGTGTGGATGCTGATAAGCCAAGTGTGTATTCCTGTGTGTGTGTGTAAATCAGGGCTGATGAATTGGTGCTAGGTGCACCCTGACGTCACTAGAAACCCGCTAAAGCAATAGAAGGTGTTAAAATGGCAGCTTTTATTAGACCATGCCATCTTTTCTATATTTTGCAATATTTCTATATTTTCTGTGTCATTATACAATCTAAAAAAATCGGATATCGTAATACTTCAGTTCAATTAAATTCAAATGTATTTATAAAGTGCTTTTTTGCAATGTTGCATTGTTTCAAAGCAGCTTTACATATAATGAAAAGAAAACCACAGAAAACAGGAAAATTATAAAATATGTATAACAAATATAATACAGAATATATGATGTTATTGCAGCTGTTAATAAAGTTGATAACTACAACACATTTTTACCATGTAAAGAAATGGACTTGCATCAGAAGTACCTGTCATTGCATGTGAAGGCTCATACCTATGAGAAGATAACATATGAAAGAAATAGTTAAATAGTGAAGTATATAAGACTGTCGTTAGATCATTATATTTAAAGCAATATTAACAATTTACAAAACCTTAAGCCATGCTAAATGTCAGCAGTCTCCCTGTAAGCAAGCCAACAGGGCAACAGTGGCAAATAAACACCCAAATTGTTCCTATATAATTAAATCTGAAGAGCAGTGATGTAACTGATGCATTTGCTCTAAAATCAATCAGTTTTTTTGTTCAGATTTTTGCTTTTTAGGCCTGTAATTTATTTCCTTTTGTTTACTCCTTTTTACTTTAATTTTTTGTTTGTCTCCAAGACATTCTTTCTAAGATGGCAATATAAGTAATAGTGGGTTGTTGGCCTACATGTAACCTTTATATACAATTACTTTTCTTTAACATGAACGGTCAATTGTGTGTGGGTAGAACTACAGCTACACACACACACACAGTGCACAGTATCCTTGTTGTCTGGTATGCAGTTATGGCCAGTTTTACAATCGTAGGCCATTTGGTTGTTGGTGGTGACCTTGTGTGTGTGTGTATGTGTGCAGGGGCTCCTGGGATAATTTCCTCTCCATACCCTGGGGCAGCTGGATTCGCACCCGCTATTGGTTTCCCTCAGGCAGGTAAGATTTCACACTGTCATACAGTCAGTAATGGAGTCAGAGCTCTTCTGCTCACGGCAGTGTTCAGACCCAATAATTGAAGGTATTACAGTATAATCACATGAGCCACATCCCAATCACATGTGCCTGTTGCCACTTGAGATTGACACCAGCAAAATGAGCAAAATGTGAACACAGTAATATTGACGTTACATTCGAAATTAGGTTTAGCAGTATGCTTTGAACAATATGCACACAGTAATATTGACGGCTTTGCATTTTCTTTTGGCTATAGATTTGTTTTCACACATTTAGCTTTATATGACCAATAAGTTCAGTTGGTGTGATCCTGTTATTGCATTGGTTTTCAAGTACCTGTTTTGCCATTGAGAAATAACCTTTGTAAAAAATAGATCTAAAAGTCACGCAGCTTGCAAAGAAGTCTTTTAGTTTTCCTTAAAGCCCTTTAAACAACATGAAATCATGAAAAGCCCTATTGTATTTAACTGTGTAAATGCCTGTGTACACAATGTAACTACTGTGGTGCTTTGTTTGTATGAACATCCTGACCAGCCAATATGGAAACATTGGCTGGAGCAGGAATATCTGTTTAGCTGGCCAATTTAGTTGGAACTGTGAAATTGTTTAAAACAGTCATTATTTTTGAATTTCTGTTTGGGGATGTTAGCGGCACAAACAATCACAACATTAAAAAAAGTCTGTGGTCATATTGTACATGATTCGGTATGTTACATGTTACTTAAGAAAATGTGTGTTGTAATGTAATCAAGGATATGTGGGCGGAGAAATAAATAATATAAACCAATATTATCATAGTTCAAAATCGAATTAAATGCGGATTATTACAATAAAGCCTTTATTATTTTCCACAGAATATTATTTTTCTCTGTCACATTTATCACATTACAGAGAAATATGTCATATTACAGAGCTTTATGAAAGTCATTTTATGTTGTCTTTTATTCCCAATTTACCGAGCTCCATTTTCACACTTCATCCCCTAACCTTGTTCATTGTAACTTACTCTTACAACCCCGAGCCTCCAATTAAATATTCATCTGAATTTAAACATCCCAGCATGCCCCGATCATGTTGATTTAATACACTATTACAACATTACAAAACCTACTCTTGTTTATCTGATAACAAAGGCAGCAACAAGCGGTACAAATGGAAAATGTGTTGTAGAGTATTCCTATCCTCTATTAAATGACCCCCCCCTTCTCTCCCCCTTCCATTTCCCCCCCCTCCGCATTGGGCTACGGCCTGGTAAGGTCTGTCCATGCAGACGATGCCTGGTGCTCTGGGACCTCTGACCATCCCTTCATCTGCAATGACAGGAAGAATGGCCATCCACGGCATGGCCACCACTGCCATCCACTCTGTGCTCCTCGTCTCCAACCTCAACCCTGATGTGAGTTCCGTCCCCACCCCCAAAACCACCTTCCCATGAAGGCCAGGTCACCCATTTTACAACGTAATTGACATACCAATGTCGCCATATATCAAAGTAACCCTGCTCTGTGAGCCCTTTAACCAAATAAATGTGATTTCTGAGGTATGAAAGTGATTGTAAGGTTTTGGAGGACTGACAGTTGGTGTTTTTTAGAAAATACGTTTTTAAAAGACACTTTATTCAACTTACATTGCACTTCATGTATACATTTAATCAAGATTTCCTTGGGAATCGATTAAATATGCTAAATTAATTACATGATATGATGTTACTGAATAGACATGTACAAAACATGGCGTTAAGTCAAAACATTTCTTGTTTGTTTTATATCTGTATCATAGAACATAAGTTTATCACTGGCCTGCAGCGTAATTTAAAGTGGGTGTAGGAGTTTCTGTTTAGTCTGGACTCTTGTTGTGGCTTTATCGTCACTCTTAATCTGCTCCATTTTAGTCTATTACTAGTCTGAGTCATAACCATCTAACCTCACAGTATTTCAAGAACTGTTAATTCTGTGCTGACCCTAAAGCAGAAACTTATTTGAATATCAGAATTTCTCAAGAAATATACCAACATATACTAGACACACAAGTAGTTCTTGTGGGCCTTGTTTATTATATGAGCCAAATATCCTATTTTTATGTTTGTTTAGTGTTAGCAATTGATGTCATAAAGTGCTTGCTTTCTAGATTTGATTATGCAGGGTTTGTGGCCAGCATGCATATACAGTGTTGTAGAAACAGACTGACCAAAAATTAAAAGTTCTTTTATTATTTACTTACTGTCATGACATTTCAAACCTGTATGACTTTATTGCTTGGAAAAAAGTTGGTTTGTCACAAAAGGCTGTCATGCGCTTCCGAAAAATTGGATTATGGCACAGATGTCACATGGTCGGATATTTCAAATATCTTTATAGCTTCCTGGAGCGTGCCAACCGCAGTCCCCATGTTCTAAATAAAATGCCCCTTTTGTATTTTACACAAGGAATTTATCAATCATTTTATTTTACTGTATCATACAGGTTTGGAGTAACATGAGGGCAAGAAAATATGTTATAATGTGATATAATTTTCATGTTTACGTAAACTTTCTTTAATGTGTCTATACATTTGTATGCTAATTTGTTTTAATTTCTCCAACGCTTTTAGAATTTCAGTGTTGAGTAGTTTAATATTCTCCTTCTCTTTCAGAGTATATCCCCACATGGACTCTTCATTTTATTTGGTAAGAAGAAATGTATTATTCTTTTAAATAAGGTGTGCAGAACACAGTTTTGGGGAGGGCAGTTAGCGAGCGATGAGATGTTTCCTTACTAACACACACAGTTGAGATTATTTGTGAGAATCACAGACAGAGATTATTTCCAGATAGCATGTTGTGTCTCCGTCATATGAATGTATCAAATGCTCAATATAGCACAGTCACACACTCGGCATGCCATTATTATTGTCCCCACAATTTAATAACTGTCAACATCAGAGACGGACCCTAGCGGAACTGATATCCTTCAGAGCCGCCCTGCTGTCGCTCTCTGGCTTTAATAATACAATATTGTGATCTGCAGATACCGCATTATTATTTACTGTAAATAGCATTCACAACACATTTGAACACCTAAAATCTGTTTCTTTCTTCTCCCTGTAGGTGTCTATGGAGATGTTCACAGGGTGAAGATTCTGTTTAACAAGAAAGAGAACGCTTTAATACAGATGGCAGACGCCACACAAGCCCAGCTCGGTACGTCAAGCAAATCCCTTCATCTTAATCTGTTCTTATGGATCCTTTCATCTGTCATCTTTATTAACGTAATCTTTGGTTTTATTAGAGTGACAAAGGAGTGTGCTTGTAGCTGGTACATGTAGCTAGTACAATTACTAAAATATTTATAAACACAATTTTTTTAACAAAAACTTTCTGTAGATTTATTTTGATGCGAGGATCAATGAAAGTGTTGTAAATGCTGGGGTAAATCATCATAACCTTTGTTCTGTGTGTTAGCTTTTCTTGTATTCGGCTGAGCAGTAATAACATGCTTGCGAGGAAAATAATTTTTTAAAGGTGGTATTGTAGTGTAGTTCTATTGAGCCCATATATAAAAAATAAGGGTGAATTTATAATAAGTAATGTTAATAAAAAGCAAATAAAAGTTAAATAACTCTAAACAGAGTCTTTTATATATAAAACAGAAGCAGACATGACTATAACAATGTAAACATGAATGTGTGTGTAAATTGTTTATAAATCATTGTCAGACTCAAAGCAATGCAACAATTTGTGCATTGTGACTTACAAACTGATTTGCATAAATTCTCACATTTAGTGGGATTAAGGACTCCAAACTTGAGTGACACCCAGATTTAGATGCAGTGTAAACATAGCAAAAATGATTTTGAACATTTTCTGATTGTTTGTCTGGTTTTAAAGCGATGAGCCATTTAAATGGTCAGCGTCTGTACGGCAAGGTGATCCGCGTGACCATCTCAAAGCACCAGATGGTGCAGCTCCCCAGGGAGGGTCAGGAGGACCAGGGCCTGACCAAAGACTTTAGTGGGAGCCCACTGCACCGTTTCAAAAAGCCCGGCTCCAAGAACTTCCAGAACATCTTTCCCCCCTCCGCCACTTTGCATCTGTCAAATATCCCGTGAGTGTGGCATTCCTTTTCACATGCACACATACATGCGGCACCACCTGCAAAGTAGGAAGATGTTAGGAAGATGCTCAGTTTAATGATATTTTAAACCAAACCTTTATTCATAATTACCGTAATAAACATAAAAAAGTAAAAAGAAATCATTTCAAATAGTTTGTCTCTGCTTGGGCTAATTTCATGGAAATATCAACCATAACATGGACAACTTTGTTTTATTTATGTGATAAACCAACACAAAATAGCACATAATTGTGAAATGGAACGAAAATGATACGGTTTTCAAAATTTTAAGCAAATAAAAATCTGAAAAGTGTGGCGTGCATTTGTATTCAGCCCCCTGTACTCTGATACCCCTAAATAAAATCCAGTAATAAATAAAATATCTCAAGCTTTGTACATCTCAAGGAGCACTGTTCAATCCATCATCCATAAATGAAACATGTATGCCACAACACACCATCCCCACTGTGAAACATGGTGGTGGCAGCATCATGCTGTGGGGATGCTCTTCTTAAGCAGGGACAGGGAAGCTGGTCAGAGTTGATGGGAAGATGGATGGAGCTAAGTACAGGGCAATCCTGGAAGAAAACCTGTTGGAGGCTGCAAAAGACTTGAAATTGGGAAGGAGAGTCACCTTCCAACAAGACAATGACCCTAAACATACAGCCAGAGCTACAATAGAATGCTTTGGAATGCTTTGCAAAGAATATTCATGTGTTAGAATGGCCCAGTCAACGTCCAGACCTAAATCCCATTGAGCATTTATGGCAAGATCTGTGACATCAATTGCATCAATTGCAGCGAAAGGTGGCTCTACAAAGTATTGACGCAGGGGGGCTGAATACAAATGCACACCACAATTTTTAGATTTTTATTTGCTTAAAATTTTGAAAACCATGTATTATGTGCTATTTTGTGTTGTTTTTTTATTAAGGTTTTATGTAATAGACCATTTAAGTTTGTGGTTTTATATTTTGTAATGTGACAAAATGTGAAATGTGGACAAAAGGGGTATGAATACTTTTGCAAGGCACTGTAATAGTGCTATGATGAATTTGAAGGAAATTCCATTGGTTATTTGACTGTATTCAAGTAAACTTATTACCTGAATTATGCTTGTCATCAAATAATGTGCTTTCTTTCTTTCTAAATAATGTGCTTCCCCAGTCCCTCCACCACAGATGACTTTCTGAAAGATCTGTTTTCCAGTTCTGGATACACAGTCAAGGCCTTCAAATTTTTCCAGTAAGTTTTCGGTCTTCTTAGATGGATTTTATTTTCTCCACCTTTATTTTTCTTGTCGATATTAATAAGTGGAGCTTTATTTGTTCACACAGTGTGTGTGAAGGGTCTGCCTGTATCCTTTATACCAAGACAAAATAAAAAGGAGCTGTTTTTTAGTGAAACCATGTCAACTGAATGTACTGCCTGCTAGAACAGAAACAAGAAGGAAAATAATAAATAAACCTGACAAATTGCTCAGACATCTTAAAGGAATAGTTCACCCAAAAATAAATAAAATTTGTTGTTATTTCAAGCTCACGCCTAACCAAAGCATATTATTGTCCTTCTTGTGTGGAACATAAGTTATCTAGATATCTGGGCTCCACAACTGTCCCTGGTCCCCTACCCACTTTCATAAAATGCATAAAAGTAGCTTGAACAATCTGCTTGATAACTCCTTTGGCATTTCCGTCAAGAAATAAAGTCATACAGGTTTTAAATTACAAACAATTATCTTTTTGTATGAACTGTCCCTTTAAGCAGTAGTGGCCTTACTTTGCCACCAGATGGAGATCACATGCATTGTTGTCAATTTCCTTTCCTATCAGTTTCCTTTCTCATGATGTAAGTAGTCATTTAGGAGATACTTTTAGCCAATCTAGGGTAAAGTGCCTCGTACAGAGCCATGATTCTTATGGCCATCCGTTTGACTACTAGAATTTAATTAATCAGTATTTTGTGTTCGAGGGGAGATTTTAAATAAATTAACAACTAGTTCTAGGTTGATTTTCAGCTTTATCAGGGTCATCGAATGTTTGGTTTTCACTAACCATGTTTGATGATTGACAGGAAAGACCGCAAGATGGCACTAATCCAACTGGGTTCAGTGGAAGAAGCCATCCAGGCTCTCATCGACCTTCACAACCACGACCTGGGAGAAAACCACCACCTGCGAGTGTCCTTCTCCAAATCCACCATCTAGTGGCCCCTTCACTACAAACACTCCCTCTCCCCATTTCTCCCCATTCCAGCCCTTTTAACTTCACCAGTTGGACTGTTTTCTTCAGAGAAATTGCAACTGGCTGAGGATCTCTAATAAACATTACAAATATTAATAGGGTAGTTTTAGAGATTTTTTTCCAAAAAAGAAAAAATGACAGACTACTGCAGAACTTTTAGTCTGAGAGTGAATTTGTTTTATTCTCATGAAACCAGGGCTGGAGACACATGGGATATCCATGACAAAATGTGATGTTCCTGGGAGCTTCCGTGTTGAGGAAGTAGACTCTCTCTATTGTCATTTGCAGGTCGCTTGGTAAAGACATTAATATGTTTTGACAAACATGAGATGACCGCTGAGGAAGGTTCTTCATTTTCTTAACTCATCGAAACCATTGGAGACTTAGCTCTTATAGCCCAATGGCCTTGTGACTCCCTGACCTAAGTGAGGGCGAAGTCTCCTCTGTGCCTCCCCCGAAACTTGACACCTTCATTCTCATTGGCTGTTTCAACAGAGCACTCCACTCTGCATTTCCTGTGGAATGTGTTGGATGCAAAAGGTCACCATTTTAAGTGTTGGTGACATCATTACAAGGTGCTTCTGGAAAACAAATTCTGTAGCGATGGCCCCAACCAATGGGCTTGTCCGTAGCATTAAAATTAGAGTGCTCTGGATTCAAGAGTGAGTTCATTTAAAATTCAAATGCAACAAACCTTTTGTTGTTTCTTGGCACTTTGGTTGATTTGAATTGTAGACAGGCACCACGGGGAATGTTGTTATCATATCTGTTTACTGTGCAAAGATGTATAGCCAGATGGTAAGCATCTGTGAATAGATAGTGAATGGTGTGATTTGTTCTTTTTTGCTTGTATAATGGAATTTTATATTGGACAGACTAGCCTTTCATGGGCTCTCTGCACCTGCAACGCTGCCACAGTACATCTGCGCACAATGGCGCGTGATGTAATCTGTGAGTCCAGTCGATCAGGTTCCACTGAACCGGAGAGACCTTTGTGAAACATGCAGGATCATTCCAGAAAATTTATGGCCAGCTGTCAATCTTACTGGAACACTCCAATCAGCAATGCCCAGCCTGATGGAAGGCCCCGCCTCCTCCCAAGTGAAATTCTGAATGTGAATGGTGTAGCCCGTGATCTAGATGGGAAATTGATTATCCTACATCCTGTTCCCCCTTTTGCCCCTAGCTGAGTCTTTTCTTTTTGTTTTTGTTGGTTTGTTTTCTTCTTTCCACAAGGGGGCAGATGGAGGTTCTGCAGTCTTTCCTCTGTATTTCATTTATTGGCTCTGTCCACCTGTGTGAGAGTTTGCAGCCATATGGGCTTTGTAGAAACATCTGTAGAGTTCACAGAGTCACAGCAACAAAAAAGGATGGAACTCTCTTTTGCCTTGCAGTCTCACACTAAATGCCTCTGCATCTGAGCAAACCAAATATTCAACAAAAGCGTAAGACATTCACTCTGTTCCAAAACCTAGTGAGCTGCCCTACTGTCTACATGGACAGTTGCCTTCTAAGGCAGCATCCTAGCCTCTATTAAACCTCTTTAAAGTGACTTAAATGCATGTCATGCAAATTTCACTCCCCCTTGATTACCGTTGCTTGTATAAATAAGCCTTACAGAACATTCTTTAGGTATAAATAAGTGATTTCAGTGTGATTTTCATTCAAATGTAAATTTGAATAAAAAAAAATACTTTTAATTTCTTAATGTTTTAAAAAACTGTTGATACTGCACAATTACCAGAAAACAGAACTTCGATTTAATCCAATTGATATTTAAAAGATAGTTGATAAATATATATGAATGAAATTGTTTCTCCTGTTCACTCTTGTACTGTGAACTATGTTAGTAAGTTACTAATTGCTCTACTATGACCTGAATGTATATGTAAATTAATAAGTGGTAAGTTACTTTATTAATTCACCTGGTAGTAAAAGTAGGCTTTAATGCTTTACTGTAGTTTTGAGTTATTTCTATAAATTCTATTTAAACTATCCAAACACTATGGCCTTGCATTTTAATAAATTCTATTTTTTGTCAATAATGTTTTTGAGGCAGGGCTTAGCAAAGGTTCAGTTGTTCCTAGAAGAGGAAGAGTGTGGCCAGAGTATTCAATATTTTCATATTGAGGTGAAGATTCTCAGTTTCATTGGAAAAAATTCAGCTTGTCATCATGTGTGCCTCATACACCAATCATGTAAAGACCTGTATGTCCTTTCAGTGTGTTGAATGGCATCAAACTTTAATTACAAACAATTTCTCTTAACATGTCTGCCATCTCGGGTGAATTAGACAAAACCTATTGCATTCTGGGATTGCCTTCTACATGCAATTTTGCCTTCAATTTTGGCCAGACGAGGTATCTTAGGAGGCAGTGTAAGGTGGATGCCTACCATTTGGAACGTACCTATGATGCCTTAAAATGCTGTTTAGGTAGGCAACTCACTAGGTTTTGGAACAAGCAACAGTGTGTACATACAGAAACGTAGGAGTCTTAGCAATTCTGTGTGTATGTGCATTTATATGCAGTATTTAAATATTGTTGCAGCTGCACAGAGAACTCCCTAGTATATTTGATGTCTAAAGGGTATTGATACCCTTTAGCGTACAAGCGAAGTGCTGTCTCATTTTGCGAAGATCAGGCCTTAACATTTCAAGGAGGGTCACAGGGACCCATTGAGTAGCATCCAAAGGGAGCAGCTTTTGTACCTGTGTGTGAGTCTCAATGTCCATTTAAAACGCAGTTTCCTATCAAACAATGCAGCATAATGCTCATGTAAAGCAAGGCAGGTGACAGTGTCCTTTTTTGCTTTTGACAGATTTCAAAGCATTACGAAACTCTGCTTTTACTTCTCAAAACAAATTGAATTTTGTTGAAGTTTACAGTCTTAAAGCAAAACTATTCAGGTCTGTATATCTTAAGGATTGTCAAGATTTTTTGGGAAAAAAAAGAAATTACTTATTTTTGGTAATTTGTTCTTTTTTATGGAAGAGGGGAAAAAAATCAAATTTGAAACCTCATTGGGTTTTTGTACCACTATAACCATTCAAGAAATCATGGTGAAAAAATCATAATTACTGTGTATTTACCTAATTTCTTATTATGTGCCTTATTATGTGTTTCATAATCAAATAGGTTTTAGAAATTTTATCTGAAATATCTTATGTACTATTTTGTGGGATTGGTGAAAGGGTTGATTTTATTTGTTTCTTCTTTTTTTGTGTAGCTCTTATAGATGTGTATTTTGTGGGGATTCAGTACCATCTGGTCTGATTATGATGTGCTACGTAAGTTATGATGTATGGTGCTGTGAATGCTCTTTTCATTTTTCCCTATAAGAAAAATGAAGGATGAACTTAATGTTCAGAGTGTGCTGTGGGCCTCTGTTCTCCTATCAGCTGTGAGCGTGTGTGTGTGTGTACATGTGTGTGCTTTACTTGCATACCGCTCCTGAGTGCATCTGTGAAGTCATGTTAGTAGAATAAATGATCTAGATCCAGAATTCTCAAGCTTTTAGATGCATTAAAAACATTTTTGATGATCTGATCCATAACCATAACTAACTTAAGCATCACACAGGAAGTGCCGCCCAGATTTTACCCCATCATTTACCTTGCTTTGAATTAAATGTCTAATCCACAAAGATGTAAAGCTACTTAAAAAGCTTTTTTAAAATTGCCACCAAGTTATTTTCAGTAGTTATTCATTAGTACTTTCATGTAAATACTGAAAGGATTACAATACAGCATTTGTTGATTATCAGGAAGTTGCCAACTGAAGTTGTTATACTGGCTAGAATGGTCATGAAAATTCATAGCTTAAACCCAAAAGATCTCAAACAAAATCTCTGTTCTCTTATTCTGACCTGATTCTTTATTAATAAGGTATCCTGAAACTTGTAGTTCACCTGATCAATCTAAATTAACCCCAGAAAGCAAAATAGTCAGATAGTCCATGGAGACCCAGAAGCTCACAGCATGCACTCTAACAGTTCAGGTCTGCCTTCCATTTTGCTATCAAGTGACAATGATATGTCTGAGATCTCCAGCTGAGTGTTTTAGAGTTATTATCTTATTTACTGTATCTTGTAATTGATTAAATTTAGGGGGTTTTGTTTTTTCTGTTGCGATACTTTTGTGTTCTTTTTTTGGTTGTTTGCTTTTTCTTTATTTGAAGTGTGAAACTTGTTCAAGATTGTTGTCTGTCACTCTGCCTGTTCACAATAGCAGTTCTGAGTCTGTAGTATCCACTGATGTATGCGACTGGGAGTGAGGAAAGAACATCCTAAAGCTCTAATCACTAAAGGTCAGGTCCTTTGAAAGTGTTCAGAAGTTTAAATATGCACAGCTGTGTAGTAGAATGTCGGTTCGAGCCGGCCACAATCTGATTCCGGCTGTAATGCTTTTTATTTATGAACAGGAGAAAAGCCAGACTCCATAAATGTGTCACATAAGTAAACAATGCCTCATAACATTCATTTTTGTTTTACTGAACAAAATATTTTCCAACCATGTCTTGACTCAGGCAATGACGTTCCTCTGTAACACAAGACACTTTCTCTTGTCAATATCCGCAGTCATTCACACGGTTACATGCGCATGGTTTTCCAGGTTTTTTACTAAAAAAAAGTCACAAATAATGCAGGACCAAAGTTTATGTGCCTTTCATCTAGCTTATTTGTAACTTATGTCCTGGCTGTATATCAGAAACCAACAATGTAGTTTCCACTTTCAGTCATTGTTACAGTCATATGTCCCAAAGTGTGTTGGTTTGTTTCACTCAAAACTCAAAAGGTCAAGCCATATACTTTCTCTCATGAACTAGATTCATTTATGATACTGAATGTTACCCGGCACTTAGTGATTCATTTGAACAGCCCTAGGCTTTCTGTATTTCATAAACAGAATCAGATAGTTTCCACAATTTGTACTTTGTAGATTATTGGTTATCTTGACAAAACCTTTGGATTTCAAGTCACAGTCTTATTTATTCATTAATACCATAAAAAAAGCTTTACTCTAAAATGTATAAGACTTAAACCAACCTTTCAAACCAAAGGACTTGAATTAAATTGGAAACAATGCAGCACTACTTACATGTGACACAAATATTTTATTTATTGCTGGAGTAGTTGACCCTTACCATCTCAACTTTAAATTTCAGCCATGATTCTTTTTATTTTCTTCTTATTTACTAAAGTTAATGGGCTATGCTGATCATAATTGAGCTGTATTAATTAATTTTTGCATAAAAGGGTGGGGCTAAATTAAATTAGTTAGCTGAGGCATCACTCAAACACAAGGCACATACAGAAGTGCCTGAGTTTACCTCAGGATGTTTGAAATGCAATGAAAAAGCTAATTTATAGTTTTTATGAATGTTTCACTACCAAAACAAAACTAATGCTGTAAATATGTTCCCTTTTATTTTATACCTGGCCAAAAATAAATAAATAAACAGTGGTTCTGGGGAACAAGTTACCAACACACCAATATGAACTGGTTTTTATATTTATGAAAATTAACAGAAAAAACAACTTGTCTTCTGTATTTTGATATCATAACAGTACCAGCTTTCATTTGTAAAGCAGTTCCTGTGATGTGTGAGAACTGGGGTGAGACATGAGTGTATCCAGTTTATAAGTTTGATGTAATAAATACAAATAGAAGATAAACTATTAAAGAAACATATTTTCTAATTTTTGCAGTGCATGATTGAGTTGAGATTTTATTTGTATTTTTTGTAGAAAGCATTTCTTTTTCTGTTTATGGATGGCTTATTATTACTCTTATTATGCATAATCATTTTTAGAATGATTATTATTAATATCCACCCAGAGTCTCTGCTGACGTTTCCTAATCAACTTTAATTGTAGCATGCCTTGAATAAATGTCATGACACCTGTACTTTGCTTTGTCCTCTGTGTCTTCATATCTTCCCTTCCAGATGTGTTCTAGATCCATCAGACTTCCTTTCAAGTCCAATACTCAGCAAACACAGTTCCTCCTCCATAGTCTGATGATCTGTGTTTTGTAGGAGTATTGGAATGGAGGTCTGATTGTAACTTTGCTCTCTTCCTCTAACCTCTGCTGCTTATGACTAACTGTCTATTCATTTACTCTGCTATCTTCAGTTATCTGTGTCTAAACCTGCTCTGCTTAACTCTGAACCCAATGCCGAGAAATCACATTTTCCTGGTGTTACTTTCCTGGATTGTTTGCTTATGAAAATGTCCTGCATGATCAAGAAGTTGTTGAGTTACAGATCATTCACAGACTGAAAAGACAAGATTACTTTTTATATGTTATTTATATATTTTAAAATTAGTTTTTTAATATAGTTATTTTTCCCCAAGTCATTTAAAAAAGTATTAGGTGAATTGTATTAGTAGTAGTTCTATAGCTGCAATCTACAATGTTCTTTACAACATTGCAAAATTCTGACTGTTAAAAGTTTCCAAACACTTTAAATTTTAATCTTGCAAATTTAATCTTGGATTGACAATCAAGATAAACAATAAAGATAAATATTGTCTTTTATTTTTAAAAAAAATTAGGTATTTTTATTAATTACATTTTGCATTTAATTTTTTATTTAAAACTACCTTTTTGTTTAAAAAATCCTTTATAACCTCTTTCACTACTTAACATTGTTTCTGGTGAAACACTAAACCCATTTTCATCTAGACAGAGCCTGGCAGCCCTAACATTAGTGATTCTGACTACTGAGCATATAATATAATCACTTTTACTTTCATAACCGAGCTGTGCATGAACATAGTATGTAACAGGACTGTTAGTATATAAACAGGACTTCTGTTGAATTCTGTTGTGAATGTAATCGCTTTTATATGCCATAGTCACTCTTCTGAATCATCTTAATAACATTTTGTTTATTGTTATGCAAACCTTAATATAGTTTTAACAGTTCTATCATGCTACAGGATTATCTTGTAATGGCCTGTTGTTTCAATAGGTCACCAGAGGGCGGCAGCACACACAAAATAATTAAGGCACCACATGAAATGTCTGAATTAATGGATTAAAAATTAATTTAAGTATTAGCACGTTTTATACACATTTGCAAACAGCCTTGATGTAATAAAACTACTGTTTGCAGAATCTGTATTCTTAGAAATACTGCATAGCACAAGTTTCCCACCAGATAAAAATTGTAATAAGACAACATAAATGTCAAATTCATTTTGACAGCAAACAACCATTAGATTAAATATACTTACATTGAGAGCAAGCCCTGCTTATGGCAAAGCAACATTCTCTTTGTCATTCATCAGTATATGACTAAAATACATGCATTATGATAAATACAGTAAAGTGGCTTGCGAGTATCCATCATGCATTCTAATGCAAACAGCCTAAACCTGCAGTGCGGGGAACCTGCTTGACATGCATGCTTTTAACATCAATCATTTTACACATGACTCTATACAGTACAATGACACTTACTTATTAAATGATCAATAATAAATATATAATGATATGATCATTTATAAATGTTATTTATAATAGAAATGGAAATTATAAATTTGCCTGCAGTTAGATCATTCACTGGTCTGCCAGATTATTCTCTTGTTCAGTTGGTATCGGTTGCAGCTGGAGACAGACTGTAAAGGAGCAGCCTTACCTAACAATTCATCCATCCCTAATTACAGTGACACATTGCTACAGCAGATGGCTCAGTGGGACTGCCAGTATCCAACACGTACACACGCCATCTCAAATTTCTCACTCCCCAATGAACACCAGTCTCTAGATGAGACAATGAAACGTCAACATGAGCGTGAGATGGACATGATGCATTAGGACACAGGAGATGTACCACACCCAGATAAAGTTACCTTGCTGTAGGGTTGCCAGATCTCACAAGAAAATTAACCTGGTCTGATAAAAGAATAGACTTGTAGCAGGTGTTTCAATCTTTTTTAATATAAATACATGCATCAACGGGGAATGAAAAAAAAGATGTCATTGGGTTTTACTCATTGATTCAGGGATAAGCTGGGTAAGGGAGAAACGCTAGAGATAAGAAAAACAAACTATGGGGAGTAATTACATTATGTAAATGTAATTTACATCTTACAGATCTTACAGATGGGGGAATGTTGGACAGATGCCATTAGTGGTCACTGGTCACTAATTATGTTGGTGCTTGCCACTTTTGTATTACTCTTTTGCATACTTATTTTTCTGGACAAAACTTTGGCACGTAACTCTGCACGGTTTGTCGTAGGTCCATGATTGAGGGGTCAAATTGCCCGGCTTATTGGGGAGAGGTGTGCTATGATTTTAATACGCGATCGGGTGTTTTTAAGGCATATGAAAAAGTGCGTAAAAAATTCCATAAACTTAACATTGGGCTGAATTTTGTGATGTTATAGTTCTGCATCAGAATGCCGTAGAGACTTGGAAATGGGCTCATATCGCTCTGCTATAGTAGCAACAAATGGTGACATTTCAACTTTATAGCCACATCCTAACAACCGGTTACAGTACTGGAAAGAGACTGGCAAGTAGCCTTTAATTATTACCATGGAAACTGTCCAGCCCTGCTCTAGGAACCAACATGAATTACCTATTTCTCAGCACCAGAACATCACAGAGACAAAGGAGTGGGCTCGTTTGATTCACACACACATATGTCTATTGGTTTTACCCTGTTAACTGTCTAGCTACACCCTAGCAACCATGGAAAAAAATAAAAAACCCATATCTCAGCAATAGAATATTAGACAACATTAGACAACAAATTAGTTGATCAGAGAAATAATTTTACAGCCTGCATATTCATTCATATTTTCCCATTAATAAATCTATTCAAACAAAACGGATTTATCAGCAGTAGTATACAGGCATTCACGTACATATCATTTCTGATGATACCGTAGATGCTTATTGGTGGATAAGAGTATCAAACATTTTGATCATTGGTGTGTTTTGTTCAGTCTCAATCACTGCTGTCATCTGTGTCTGTACTACCACTGCTATTGCTCTTTAAATGACTCATTAAACTTTCTCAGAGCTCTGTCCCTGTGAGACACACACACAAATGCATATGATGCATGTGGAAGGGAAGACTGTCAAAGATTAATTACATTTCATTCTATTGATTACACAAAGCTATCATCCAGGGTTAAAACACTTGGAAAAAGGCACACAAGTTGTATGGACCATTTTCATAAAACTTTGTGTTTTTTGTCATATTGGAACTTGCAGCCTTAGATTTATTCACTTCATAAAATAGGGGCCCAGATTCTATGAAATGTAGTCATTTTGTGTTTTGAATGACATGAGGTTAGTAAATAATAACAAAAACAGTTTTTTAAAAAGACAGCTAACAGTCAATTACACACCAGGTCAACTCCACACAAGCCCACAAGCTGGTCGTCATCCTCAGAAGACAGCTCACCATGTTATAATTACTGCTGTTCCAGAAAGCATCTCCACACTGAAGGCAATACTGCAAAGAACACGTACGGAGATGAGGTCATAACAATGACATCAAACACACCCTCATACAGGACAGATGTGGATAGAGGTTACAGGATATCCTCAATCCGCACAGGTACAGGATAGAACACACACACAGCTATCAATTTAAGGTTGTAAAAACATTTCCATAACATTTCCATTAAGTTTGTAAAAAAAATTAACATTTTTTTAAAGTTCTAAGAACGTTCAAAACGTCCGGTTTTTGGGCATTGTATTAACGTTATTGCTTGGATAATAAAAAGTGAAATATAGTACAAAAAATTAAACAGCAATTAATTATAAGATACGTTTAATACATTTTCGGCTGTCACTTTAGTAACTATTTCAGCAAACATTTTAACTTACTTTATGTGAAGAACCCCAGTTAATGAATGTTCATGTCATTGATTGAGAATGTAGAATATGACTTAATATGTTCAAAAGTTCAGCGATACTGATTCCACAAACGGACGATTGCGTCACGATGCGTTAAAGAGCGATTAATCGACACGCTAACTGAACTAAAAGTGTTGATCGGTTTTAGTAACCGAGTCACAGCTGTCGATTATTGCCTAAAACACACCGGAGACAGCTCAGATCCGCTGCTGTCGAAGCTACATGTTTGTTTACGGCGATCACGTGATGTAACCCTACGTATTTCGGTATTTCAAACGCCCCTCTTCAGTGCTCGGCCGGCGCGACCACGTGACACACGCGTTCTACAAATCCTGGAATTTGGGCATTGTTGCGTCACAAAGCCCGTCTGGACACGGGCTATATAAAGCCGAGGTTGCGCTGGGTTGGGTTGTTATTTTTTTGCTCAGGGGAAGTTCGGCCCATCTTCAAAACGCTCGGGAAGGAAACGGTATTTTTAACTTTGTAGATGTTAGCTGTGGGTTTTAAATGGGTCTCTAGCTGTCAGCAGTGTTTTGTTAATGTGCCAGAGGAGACCTGGCCCTCTCGGTTGAGTCTGGGTTCTCCCAAGGTTTTTTTCTCCATTGATACACCATTGGAGTTTTTTATTCCTTGCCACTGTCGCCTTTGGCTTGCTCACTGGGAGACTGCTGAAACTAGATTTTATATTTTGCTGTAATATCTTTATATAATATCTTTAGGCAGTTTCAAGGTGTTCACCATTAGACATGCTTGTTTCCTATCTCTGATGCAGCGCTTTGGGCGGGGCCTGTCAGCTTCCTGCCTACACCTTAACACATTTCTGT
>JAZGTJ010001514.1:0-23551 GCA_036877575.1 Botia almorhae | reverse complement strand
CAGCTTCCTGCCTACACCTTAACACATTTCTGTGTTAGGTTAAATGCCCTGTTCTTACAAATCTTTTTGTAAGTCGCTTTGAATAAAAGCATGTACTAAATGTGTAACTGTAACAGTTGGGTGGGGGTGGGCTTCCAGGGCAGGCAGGAGCTGTGGTTCACCCCAGAGACTCATTTAGAGTTAGAAGTAGGGTCCTAACTGTAAGGTGGGTGGGTGGGAAACAGGGACGGACCCTAAAATATATTTAAAGCATCTAATAGTGAACACCCTGGTTCTGTACGTCACTGCTTTAGCTAATATGTAATTAACTGACATGTTATAACAATACACAATTATTGTATTGCCTAAATACAATAATTTAAATCCAAATCTGACCAAATAAAAGTTAAAGAAACTTATATCATGTGTCAAGATGTTTGTTTATTTGACTCCTGCAGTTTGTTTTCATGACAGAGAGAATGTTGTTTATCATTTTCACTAATATGGTGATTGATGTTCCTCAGATTAGAGATTATTGTACAGAAAGTGCAACAGAAATCTAGAACTACAACAGAAACACAACTACATAAAGTGAAAGCATGCTGTTTTAATTGATATAAAAATAGATCTGTTAACCTGTAATATTAATGAATGATTACATGCATATGGTCTGATATTCTGATGAAAACCATTTGAAATGTAATAATGTAATAATGAATAAAAATGTTTAAATGTTTCGAGATGAAGGAATCATCATGTTTAATCCAATCATACAGAGCTCCACTCATATTTTTTCCAGGGCTGAGTAGTGGAGATATAGTATTCTTTGTATTCTATTCAAACATAAATCATTGAAACAAAATAATTTCTAACAACAAAAATCAAATAAGACCAAGTTTCTACATAAACAATTTGTGATTTATACATGCACATTAAGTCATAATCCAACATTGTGACAATTTGCTTTCAAGCTGTGTTACAAAAACTTATACAACAGTGAAAAAATTTAAAAATTCTTTTGAAAGTGGAGTTTGATTAAACGACTTGTAATATTTATTATACCAACAATTTAATTGTCCAAATACTGTATTTAGGGCATCTGACACAAACCAGGGAAATTCCTGCCCAGACAGCAAATCAAAGTTTCTGTATCAAACACATAATTAAAAAGATTTTTAAAAATTATAGGCAAACTTTAACAGAGATCTGGGCAGTTTCTTTCAGAGTGTTTTGGTGCATGATGAAGGAGCAAGAGAAGCAAAATAAACTGTAGACAAAAATAAAAAATATTTCTTCAACATTTACAGCACTGTTATCCACTGTTAACTCTCTGTGTCTGTCTGTCTGTGTGTCTGTTTGTGTGTGCTGTGTACTCGGCCTAAATATATCATACATGTAAAGATGCTTTGAAACAATGACATTTTGTCAAAAGCGCTATATTCCTTGACTTGACTTGTTATCCCTCTGTGACAGTTTTGAAAGCTGTTGTCAGAACTATTTTATCTGTTCTGATCACAGGTTAGTTTGCTTCACTGTGTTTAATGCATGTGAGGGCAGCTGCACAATAACTCATATCCAGTATCTTGGAGACAGAACAAATAAAGTGTATAGTTTGGGTGAATATTTAATAATATTTAATCCAATAATAAGATTTTTTCAAACAGTGATGATTTCAATGGACTGAACAAATACACAGACACACACAAAACAAAACACCCACAGCTGATAGTCCATTTGAGTGTGAACACAGAGGAAAAATATGAGACAGTATAAATAAATAGGTGCAGCATGTCATAAATACAGTCAGACAACATCTTTAATTCATTCTGCAGCCTAAATTTCAGACTTTACAATGTTTCTGCTCTCTGCTCTGCACAACTGAGAATAAACCACCAAAGCCAGATCATGTGATTCCTCTTTTGCAAACAAAACGGCTTTTATGGAAAAAATGGAATTAAACAATCTAAAAAAGATCAGAAAAAAGAATAGAAAATAAAATATATATGGACACATATATATATATGTGTCCATATAGTGGACACAATAAGCATAAACAAAAACTTTGAAAAAGCACAAAAAGTTGATCAGAGAAAATAACATTTATAGATTGATTAATAACTTCAGTCATTATAATTATTTACTTTTTTAATTAGTGTATTTCAAACATTATGAAAACATCTTAAGAAAACAAATTCATAAAATCAAATAATCATTATTATTAGTTATGCTTGTACAGCAAAGCATCACTGTTACTCTCTTGCATACTTCTTTTCCGGACAAAATTTTGGTACGTAACATGTCCCACACCCCCATGAATGAGGGGTCAAATCAACCGGCTAATTAAGGAGAGGTGTGCTATGACTTTTATAAGCGATCAGGTGTATGATGTTTTTAGGGTGTACGAAAAACTGCCCCCTTGACTTCCAATGGAAAAAGGTGAGAGGCATCAGAACATCATAAGTGAGTGGCCTCTTTTGACACAGACTGGCTAATCTTTAATTATTACCATGGAAACTGTCCAGCCATGAAGCCCTTGAATGTGGAGTGTTTCTGCTGGTGGTGATGTTGCACTGCCATGCCACTGATACACTGCTGTTAATTAGCTTTTCTGTGTTTGAATGGTGTGGGTGAGGAGAGATTGAAATGAGACTTGTCCCTGCACAAGAGCTTGACAGATCTCCTGGTCTATGAAAACTGATCTTGTCTTCAGCAAGTAATTTAACCCAAAGCTTTGACTCCAAGGCAGTTCATTATAGATCTTTATTCCCTGACACACTCGTTGTTTTCATTAAGAATAAGTGATTTCTTGATCACATTATTACCAGTCAAACAGACAGGTAAATTGCATATAGAACAGAAACAGATGGAGATCATTTGACACAGATAGACAAATGATCGATTGTTAGCCTGTATATAGAAGACAGACATTTAATTCAATTCAATTTTATTTATATAGCACTTTTTACAATGTTACATTGCTTCAAAGCAGATTTACATAAATCTTATATAAGACTAATTAGGTATACTAAGTTCATAGTATGTTTATGAATAAAGGGTTGACTGAACCGATAAAACCACAAAATTATTGAGCAAGATATGCATTCTAGCTTACATAGGGATGGCATATAATAGTTAACATCTTATGGGACATTGGGTATAAGGGATTTGCAACAGTTCCATGAACTACACACAACATACAAGAGTAGCATACATACATACATAAAATATATACAATAAAAATGTTAGAAATTTACAAAAACCTAAGTTAAGTTAGATGTCAGCAGTCTCCCATCAAGCAAGCCAACAGGGTGACAGTGGCAAGGAACGAAAACTCCAGTGATGTATAGATGAAAAAAAAACCTTGGGAGAAGCCAGGCTCAACCGGGAGGGCTAGTTCTCCTCTGGCACGTTAAAGCTGCAATTTGTAAATGTCTTGGATAGGAACAGGGTTGATTATAATGATTTATAGTTATTTATTGATGAAAAAACTGATGGTTCCAATTATATTTTATAATATGAAGGGCACTGAGAAACCGTGCCAACAGATACGGTGAGGCATAGTGTTACTAATTGCAGCCATAACATCACACTGCTGTGACTAAGCAGGGAACAAAATATAGAAACTAACTAAGCTAAAAGTAGGCATGTATATAACAGACATTTATATAAAGGTAGGTTTACTAAGGAAGTCTATCAAATTCTGATGATCTCAGGATCTCAGGGTCTCAGGGGTCTTTCACTCCAGTCCCCCAGCTTGGATCCAGCTGACTACAGGACCTTGGGGAATGAAAGACAGACAGATTTAGCATGGAACCAGTACATCTGTTCTTGTGGGAAGTGTTCCCAGTTCCGGTTTATCTAATTAATGCAGCCTAATAATCCCTTAAAGTATTTTAAAGTATTGTGTAGGTCAGATTAAAGAGGCGGGTCTTTAATCTAGATTTAAATTTACATAATTCAGGGTCTTGTTGGTAATCAGCAAGATTTTAAAATTAATACAATGCTTAATAGGCAGCCACTGTAGTGTTGGCAAAACTGAGTTGATGTGGTCATACTTGTTCATTCTCGTGAGAACTCTGGCTGCTGCATTCTGAACCACCTGGAGTTTTTGAATTAATCTTGCAGGGCAGCCACCAAGTAGGGCATTGCAATAATCAAGTCTTGATGACATGAATACATGAATTAATTTTTCAGTGTCAGTGAAAACTAACTCCATGTCTCTTAATAATTGCTCCAAGAGGTAGCATGTACAGGGTGAAAAGTAGAATCCCAACCACTGAGCCCTGCGGTACTCCATATTGGATTTGTGATCGGTATGACATCTTTTCACTCAAAGCAGCAAACTGTAATCGGTCAGATAATGCCAGTGCAGTTCCATTTATGCTAACATAATTTTCAAAAAATACAGTAGAATGCTGTGGTCAATAGTGTCAAAGACTGCGCTAATGTCGAGTAATACTAGAAGAGAGATGCAGCCACAATCGGCTGACAAAAGCAGATTATTTGTCACTTTGATGAGAGCAGTCTCTGTACTATGATAAGACCTGAATCCTGACTGGAAATTCTCACAGATACCATTTCTTTTCAGGAATGAGCATATCTTTGAAGACACCAACTTTTCCAGTATTGTTGAGATAAAGGGTAAATTTTAGATGGGTCTGTAGTTTACTGGTTCCCTAGGTTCAAGTTGTGTTTTTTTAATAAGTGGTCTGAATACCTGGTAGGTATAGGATCAAGCATACATGTTGTTGATTTAAATGTTGTGATTATTTTTGACAGTTCATCCCTTTCTATAGTAGAGAATTGTTCCTTGGCTGCGTTATGATGCACCATCTGATTTGTTTGTGTTGAAGGCAGTTGCATGTTTATGATTTTTTATTTTGCAGTATGTATTTTGTTATTAAAGAAATTCATAAAATCATTGCTATAATGATATTGACAACTGTCAGAAGCAGATGATGCTTTATCTTTGGTTAATTTAGCCACTGTGTCAACTAGATATCTAGGGTTGTGCTATCCGAAATACCAGTTTTGTTTGCTTCCAGTTGCATTCCATTTTCCAGGCTGCCTTTTTCAGGGCGTAGGTATGCTTGTTATACCACAGCGTTGGACTGCTGTCCTTTATCTTTTTTAACCGTAGAGGATCATCTTTGTCTAAGGTGTTAGAAAATAGGGAGTTAACATTTTCTGTTGCACTGTCAAGGTTTTAGAATCATCCGTTACGTTAGGGAATGAAGACAGTGCAGGTAGGTTTTTGATAAAAGAATCTTTAGTGGTAGAATTTATTGTTCTACTGTATTTATAGCAAGTAGCTGATTTTGCAGCCATGGGAAAATGTATTTTACAGGACACCAGATAATGATCTGAAATGTCTTTGCTCTGCTGCAGAATATTGATGTCATCAACATTTATACCATAAGACAGGATCAAATCTAAAGTATGATTACGCCGATGAGTTGGTCCTGACACGTGTTGTGTTCAAAATATCTTTGAAAGCCAAGCCCAATGCATCCTTTTCATTATCAACGTGGATGTTAAAATCACCAACAATTAAGACTTGATCGGTGGCTAGTACTACTTCTGATATAAAGTCAGCAAATTCCTTAATAAAGTCTGTGTGGTAACCTGGTGGTCTGTATACAGTAGCCAGTAGAAATGACAAAGTCTGATTATTTACCCCAGATAAAGTTATATTGAGCACCATTACTTCAAAAGAGTTGTAACTAAAGTCAGATCTTTGGTAGCTGTAAATGTATTTATATAAAGTCCAGCAAGACCTCCCCCTTTGCCTTTTGGATGAGGCTCATGCTTATAATAGTAATTTTGGGGGATTGACTCATTTATTGTAATGTAATTATTCCGTCATATAGATTGAAAAACTCTTCTACCATTCTGAAAAAGATGGTACATCTCTTTGCCAGAGACCACCAGGGTTTTTTCTGGATCATGGCTCTAAATCCTAAGAGTGTGCTGATTGGATGATGGGGCAAGTCCAACAAGGAGAAGCATTCATGGGGAGAGAAGGCTGTGGAGCAGGCAGCAGTCCAGCCTGTAGTGTCATACTCAACCACTTCAGTTTTACTGGCATGGCTCTGTTCTCTGGCACCCACCCAGAGCCACTGCCAACTCTGAGGAAATGCTGTCTGGAGTTACTGTCTGTTTGATACTATAACAGCTGATAATCCACGGTTCAGATACACATTATCTAGTGTTGTTGGAAAAAAATCTGTGATCTTTTAAAACAGCTAGTTTCAGTAAATTCAGTACAGTTGTGTTTATCAACAAAAACCCAGGACAAAGGTTTTTCCTTTCTTGGTATTTGGCAGTTGATAATAGATGCACAAACCAGTTTAGTTAACAACTACACACCCACAGTTGCATTAGTGACTAATTATATAAGAAAAAGATAGTGATGTTTGTTATTGACTGTTCCCATTTGGAAGATGCACTTTGCAGGCTCATTCAATGCTTTTCATGCTTGAAAAACGTAACCCATATTTGACCCCACAAAAGAGGTGTAACCCTGCTTCTAAATTACCAGTACGTCCCACTTTATAATAAGTGTTTTAATGATGATGTACTTACATAAGTAATAACTTGTTACATGTTGTTAAATTGTATTTTTATTTAAAGCATATTTTTAAATACATTGACCCTATCCCTATCTGAAACCCACCCCTAACCCTAAATATGTGCAGTGTGAAAAGCTCTTATTAAAATTATTAGGCCCTTTTCGACTTTCGACACTTTTCAACTACACACTGGTGTTTTTAAAGATTTTCAAAGGTTGTTTGTTTACACTTTAAACAATACACTTGTCTTACAAAACATTAAGACTACTTCAGAAGTTATACATACATTATTTATAAATGTATGTAGACCTTTGCTTTACCAACACAAGGACTGTAGATGGATTTGGCCTGAGCATTATTAGCTTTAATGGAAACTTGCATTAAGATGAGTGAGTTAAAACATTGCACAATCAATTATGTGATTCAAATGAGCAGTGTGTCATTAGACTGTTTAAAAAATGACTGTATGAGAGACCATACTGGGGACCAAAAAACAGAAACCAAGAAAACCAAAACAGAAAAGAGAGAGTGATTTGTTGTTTTTATCTACTTGGACAGTGTGAAAAAACATATGTAGTCTGGACACTGTCAGAGGGTTTGTGTACAGTATTTTAAATGTTTGCTTCAAATTCATACAGACTAATAATTGCACTGCTGGGGACTGTGTGTCTGTCACATTTCTTGTGGAGATAATATAATTCTACAGTAACCACCAAATGTTTTTATTTACTTTTTGATTGTATGTTTACATAAATGTCCTTTTAAAAACATTGACACCTGAGTTTTGTATCATTTGTATCATTACTCTGTGCTTAACCCTGGGTTAAGCAACATTTTATACAGGGATGCTAACCAGAACTAAGTTAACACCTAATAGTAGTGCAAAAGCAAAAGACAACCGATCACATGCCCCTGTGCTTTCCTCTAGAAATAGCCTCTAGAAAGAGTCTTAAGCTTTGCCTGAAATTTTGAGTTTCAGCATCTAAGAGAAAATTTAACACGTTTACCAGTGATAACAAATGAGCTTTCTGGAGTAATGACATGGAAATGTTTATCATCTTGCTTGGTTGTTTACAATTCAAGAAACAGACGCAACAAATTACAATCCATCCGAGCAAAAAGATGACCATCTATTAAGTCCAGCTATGTGGTCAATGAATCAAGAAGTCTGGAGTGATAACATGGAAATGCTGTCTGTTTTATATTTAAACAGTGACTCTCTGCTATCGATTCTTAAATGATCAATTTGTAGAACTATGCACATTAGACTTAATGGAAACATATATTAAATGACATTGAGTTTTCAGCAAATGGCGGTTCTACATTGTGGTGCTAGTTCCCCATTCAGTCCTCGTTCCCCTAAAAATGGCCTACTATAACAGAAAGCTGAGATAAGCACGGACGGGCCTCCTGCAGGGACGAACGCAGCCCAGCTAATACAACAGATAACACAAAGAGACAGTAAAACATGCGCTAAATAAACCCCAGCGCTGGCCCCAGGGTGAGGAAATGATTCGTCACAGGAATGGTTTGCTCTTTTAGGCTAGTCAAACTGAAAGGTGGTGGGTAATGGCTGAGTTAGAAGGGCAGAAAGACTTGATAAGCATTGAGAGGTTGACACTAGACTCTTGTATGTGAAAAGGGTATGAAGGTATTACAAACAACCTGGAGTTGATCACACTCCCGGCAAGACCTACAGCATACTGACATGCTGTCCCTTTATTTGCTCTGCCGTAATTCCATTATTAAAGATAAACACAAAACTGTGGAGCTGGGCAGTTGATGAGATATTAACCTGTTATTTGAACCACAGACTGGAGTGTATAACACACTGAAGGGTCAGTAGCAAATAGTTCAATTTCCTCATCAAACACTGACCATACAAACTGACTTTTTAAAATAGAAACTTTTTAAAATAAAACTTTCCTCAAGCAACGTGATTTGTATTAGCCATGTCTGTGACACATATTGTGCATGATAGGTTTGAGGTTTTAACAAGCACCCATTTATCAGACTTAAAAAAATGACAGTGCCATCCAGACTTATGTGAGGCACCAAGTTCTGAGGTTGTGACCATGTCCTGTATGAGCGATTTTGTCATCTGGATACAGTGCATGAATTGTGCCACAAAAGTTTTAATGTAGAGCAACAGAAAAATAGAGCTTTGTATAAACCCTACTGTTTTAGGAAAATGTACATTTTAAATGTCATAGTCTTCCCAGTGTTGCCTGGGAGGCAGACACATGTAAATTTAAATCTAGATTAAACACCCACCTGTTTAATCTAGCCTACACATAGTCATTTGGATTTATCACTCAACTCCCTTAAGAGATTATTAGGCTGCATTAATTAGGCTGTTTAGATGGAGTTTTATTATTATTCTTTTTTTTTGATGTAAAGCTGCTTTTAAGCAATGTAACATTGTAAAGCGTTATACAAATAAAATTAAATTGAAAAATTAAGATTTTGTTCAGTTTACATATTTAGCTAAACTGCTCAGACCGGACGATGGATGTCTCATTAAACAATTTCCAATGGCAAAACTGAGAATAAACTAAAACAAATCCAGGAATGAAAAAAGTCAGGAAATGTTTTAAATTGCTTGATAAAGCTTTAATTTATCTGTAGTAACACAGTTCCCAGCTGTGGTTTACGCATTTTGCATCAAGTACATTACACACCATCTACAAAATAAACAAAAAAATGTTCAAAACTAAAATTTGTCTATCTTTACTACTGCTCAGAAAAAATAAAACACAAAGAATAAAAACAAACATTTGATAAATTAACCTACATATAGCAGTGTACACAACTTCAATGAACTTAAAATGCACATTAAAAAAATCATTTTAAACTTACAGCACATAAAATATAAGCAGTGGATCACAACTAGACTGTTTTTTCCTCTGTGACTGGTGACCGTATGGTAAACCTAGCAGTAGTTTCTCCTGATCATTTTGCTTAAGAATGAATGAAATACACTGTATTAGAGTGAAATGTGTACATATTTAAAACAGCACAGGATATATAACTTATATCAGCTGTCTTAGCATGTTCCGAATGGCCACAGGTTTTCTCATGTTCACATAACACCATATGGGTCACCAGCCATCTACAAAACGTTCTCTATCGACAAACATACAATTGTACATGTATGAAAAAAGTCCAATTCCCCACAGAACTTTGTTATTTTATTTTAATAATACAATCCCTTAAGAATTGTCATCAATAAAGGTCTTATGCAGCAGTCAGCGTCAATCGCTTATGGCCACAGAGTGGAAAAGTCTAAACAGGAAATTTACAGTGCATTGTAGACTTTCCATAAATGAGGTTGATTTACACATTACTTATTGACATATTTTACAAATATAAAAGAACTAGCAGATGTGGTTTTAAACTTAAATAAAAAACAGCCTTCCCCTTTTCAACTAAACAGCTATTGTTTCTGTCACATGTATCACATGTTACTGATAAGCAATGGAAAATCCAAACTAAAGTTAGTCATATGTTCATGCAACAGTACATTTAATTTCACCAATGGTGCCGAGCTACAAAATGTAGACCTCATTCATGAACATGGCAGAACAGATTTCTGTGTAAATCTTCTGTAAAGCATTCCTTCAAATGATTCGCACACATTTGTGTAAATTGTTGCACTAAACTGAACAATTCCTAAAACCATTCTTGAGCACATTATTGCCTTCTATTCAGTGCATTAACTTACATAAGAACGCTTTTATAGATTCAGTGTGTAAATTTACAAAAGAATGTTGTCACAGACAATTTTGCAACAATGTGTTTGCTTGCAGGAGTTTGCCTATGTACAGGTTACCAGAAATGATTAGCAAAATCTGAAATATTTATTATACCATATCTTGACAAAGAAATGGGTTTAAAAGCTAATAGTTTTGGATTCACAGCCTGAATGTAGTATTACTCCTAAAACTTGAGTATAATCTCATTATTGCTAATTGATTTACAAATTTATGTCCAAATTAAAATGTATGACACTTTTTATAAAAACAATACAGAGTTTGGCATTGGGCTAGATCAGAGTTTATAATTCCAAAAAAGAAATCTGAATGGCTGCATTGATTGAAACAAGGCACATGCACATGGCTCATGCTAACATATTCTTCCTGAATCAAGGGCTGGACTATAAAGGTGAATGAGTGGATTATCTGTAAAACAATACTGCCAGTGTTGGCATGGTCTCTCAACGAAAAAGCCATGAATCCTGAACCCACAGCAGTGTGTGAAGTAAAAGAGAGTTAAAGGAATGAGGAAAAGGCGGTTTAACAACAACGGCGGGCAAAAAAAAAAACAAGCAGATCTTCAAGATATGACTGCAGGGAGAAAACAAGGTGAAAATGACAGCAGAATGCTAACTTTGAACATTGAGCGCCTGACTGTTTGCGATGAGGTTATGTTAACGTTGGTATGGAATGAGAAAATACCAAATATCACAAAATCCCACAGTGATTTACTTGAAATGAATCAGATTGTAAATCTGTCGGCAAACATCTGCCATTTATTTTGTCATTTCAGTCATCATCTCGGTCTCATGCCGAATGAATGATATTATATATTATTATATATTATACATGTGAATATATATTATATATGAATAAAAAACTGTTCAAGCACTTGCATTATGGGTTAAATAGGCTAAATGAAATGCCACTGCATGAAATGGTTTGACAATTTAGTGATCATGCAAATTTGTGCGCTTATACCCAGTAAAAAAAGTCAAACACTTGCACGAAAATACTGACAGAGCCACTGCGGGAGGAAATGCCGATGCGTTTAGGATATCCTGGTCTTAGTCTGAGAGCGATGAAGGCGTTGGCATAGAACAAAGCGCGGAAGGTCAAACCTTCTTAAAAAAATCAGTGTTGAAATTACAAAGAAAACATCTGCACTTCAAATGGCACTCAATTGTTGTAAGATGTGATTAAATTTGCAAATATGGTACTGAGGATAACGTAAGCTCAATCTAATGCTTTAGAACTTGTGATTGAATACTTTTCCCTAAGCATTGATTTTTGAGGATGGACCAAAGGTAGATCAACCCACTGTCACGGTTTCCCCTTATGTATAACCTCGTCCTCTATAGAAGTTATAGCAGTGTCTTAGTAAACATAAAATGCACACGAACTGATCAGTTTTGAACATTCAGAAATCCACTCATTATAAAATATGGCAAGAGTGCTTAACATTAAGAGCAACACTGTGATAAGCAGGTGATCCGTTAATGCCTTAGTGGTGTTTTAAAATGCCTCAGCCTCCCGTCACAGCCTCCCATACCGTTCTGTGCTTATATTATTGTTAAAAGCTGTACCATTGATCCAAACACAATAAAAATGGACACGTTTCATCACTGCATGTTGACTGGGCATAAAAAAAATGCGAAATAAAACTTTAATATCTCTCTGTTAGAAAAATGGCAATTCCTGCTAAATGCGGTAAAGTGTGGCCGCATTACTGGACCATAATTTTCTTACGTTTTTAACTTCTGCAACCCTTCATAACTTTTGGCTCAACAAGAACAAGGTCTTAAATCATCAAGAGACCTCACAGAAAAACATAAGCACCGAGAACATAAATAATCTATTCAAGCTTGCTAAAGTCACAGGTTAAAAACTATCAGAATTTGGAATAAAACAAAATGTTTAGTTCGTTTGTCCATCTGCGCCCATGTCTCCGCAGTCCTGTACTTTTTTGTTTGTTTTTAAACACTAATGCATAGTCCTCAGCACTTGGTGCTGTTTAAACATCCAAGATTTCCTCGGCTGTACCTCCGCAACGCAACCGATAGCGGCTCGCCCTCCAACTGATTGTGGGGTCCCAAAGAGCAGACAGGAAGATCTGAATCGTCATGGACTCCCTGATGAACCAGGCCACCGCATAGTCCAGCTTGGAGAAAGATGGAGGACCACCCTTTAAGCAAAGCGATTTGAAAGAAGAAAGCATTCGATTACCAAAACATCCTGGATATGTTTGGCAATAGCAATCGTTATGACGAAAGACTTGATATTGCCGTAACAATGATATTGTCGTAATTTAACTGGCATTAAATTACAGGGTTTAGGCTAACCCTAAACCCAACTCTAGTTCTAACCCTAACCTTATAGTAAGTACATGTTGTTAATTAAATTTAGTATTTAAAGGTATAATTACACTGAAATAAGGATAACTTAAAATAAAGTGAAACACAGGCAAAACAAGTTATTGCATTTGAATTAAAGATTATAAATATTTTTTTCTTTAAAATAACAAGCACATGAATAAGACTCTTGTTATAATAAGGTAAACAGAGTCAATTTTAGTTAATTTGAGTTGTGTTAACAGGCCAAGGGGTCTTACCTGCACTCCTCTGAGCTGAATGTAATCTGAAATGAACCAAGCCAGACAATGGCACAGGAAAAAGACCATGATGTCCCAGCGAAACACATGGTGGGCAGCCCAGCCAATGATGAGGCTGGCCACAAAGCACTCTGAGATGGGCTCGATGATGGTGGCTGGCAGCATGTTGATCCTCAGCTTGGCCCATCTTAAAAATCATAACATTATGCATTTACATACGTTTACCAAAGTGTTTATTTTTTAGCTTTTAAAAATAACAGGAATGATACCATCTACTATTATACTATGCCAACAGAGTAAGAAAAACAACAATCCATTTTCAATGCTGTCAAAAAAACAACAACCCCAAATAACCCACACGCTTGTGCATGTAACCACATTGCTGCAGAGGGACCATTGGTTACACAGACGTTTCATTAAACAAGCTGGTTTAGCTAAGCTAATATAGCAACTGCTGTACCTGATCATGCGACACTGGAATTGCGCAATGGAGTATGAGCCCGAATTCTGCATGGCTACCTGTGTTGCCATGGAAAATTTCCATCCTCTGCAAGAGAAAAAACACATTAGTGCATGCACAAATAAAAACAGGAGCATGTGGCTGAGACTGATGCTAAAAAGACGGCTGGTGAGGCGTCTGTACACTTAATTTCCTCTTTTAGAAAGGGATGTGATTCTGAGCACACAATAAATAGAACAGTTCAACCAAAAACAAAACCTTCTGCTATTTACTGATCCTCAAAACATATACAATTTTGTTGTTTGATGTATTGTTATTCAAAACTGTGATATTGTGATCTTATCTGCACTGGATCTTGGTGTTCAGTGCATTCAGGGTACAGATTTAATCAGTGTCAAACTCAGCTATAGACCTATTACAAGAATAATTAATACTTAGGTCTTGGTTGACCAGAAATAATTAGGCTTGCGCTGACCTAATAAGACCGTAATTAAATAATAATATTTCTTAAAAAATGACGGCAAATCTTATTTGTCCCAAAAATATTAATGTGAAGACTTTAACTAAAAAACTTATAAAAACTTTTATAATTAAGTAAATAAATGATGGAATTTTCATGTTTGGCTTAACCTTGTGTGTTCTAACATGAATTCTTCCCTAATAACTTAATACGAGACAATACATTTTATTTCATACTACACTCTCCAGTCTCCTACTAGAGGCTGTCAAATTTTTCATTCTTAAATCACCTGTATTCTCCACGCACTGACAAATGACAAGCAATGAAAAAATGAGTGTTATTGTAAGCCATTAGCATTTAGCATGACAAATGACAGATTTGCAAACCTGTCTGCGATGGCCTTGGCCATGAAGTAATCTTCAGCGATGTACTGCGCGAAGGCGAACAGCCCGCCAGCCTGGTCCAGGACTTCCTTTCTCATGAGACACGACATTCCCGTGACGCACTTGATTCCTGTTACATTGGCTGAGATGTAGGAACGAGGATGTGATGTTCCAAAGTACACCTGCAGAATTTCAAATCGGGCGTGTTTATAGCTTGTATAATCAGTGTTTCAGGATATGATTAGCTGAGAATTGCTTTGACCTTTCAGAATGCTATGTAGGTAAACGTATCTTCTGGCAATTAATAATTAGTAGGGCTGTCAATTTAATGCTGTAATTTAGTTCAATAATGATAATTAAAAATAAAAAAGAGCTGAAACAGTTAAGTGAAATCTAAATGTGTTTTTAATGTCTATTTACATATTACCTACAATAATAGAATATCTTTATATCAATTTTATTCAGAAACATTGATATACCAGTCCTTTGACTTAATTAGATCAATTTTTAATCCACTGCAAATGCTATTTGCAAAAGGGGAATTTAGGTTTTAACTAGCCAAATCATTCTGGGCAAGTTATTTAATTCAAGCTTTAAAAGAATTTTCATGAATAAACCATAACAGGCAGCCGTCAATGAATTTAAATATTGCATTGATTTGGGAAAAGGGCTTTAAAAGCCTGAGGCATAAGGGCAGCACACCATATGGTATTCCATTTCAGTTTGGAAGTTTCTACTGACAACAGAGCCACAACTCAGCGTTTTTTTACTGCTGTGTAACACAGTACTGTCATTTACACAGTACAACAAACAATATCTCTATTTTCATTCGATTGATAGTGAGTCATCCAACAGACAAGACATTTCAATAACAACCTGAAGAATTATTCAGAAGGTCAAAGTTGAAGGATCCTCACCTGCTCCAATGTGGCGGCAAATCCTTGTCTGTCTGCCACGTAAGGAAGGCCGTGAACCAGTCCCACCTTTTCAGTCATATGGTTAGCCATATCAGTCAGTGTGTCTGGCTTTACTGTTGAATATTAGCTCAAGATTAGCACAGACATTCTTACAGTCGTTTAAGGGTGAATCTCAAGACACTTGTTCAGGTCACATTTCAACCAAAAAATAATGGGGGGAAAAAACAGTCAACAAAACATCAAACTTATTTTATGCATTTTTAAATGCATTTGTTTCAGAGAGTTTTAGAGAGTTTGTGGAATGAAAGTATGAAATGGATATTGCCAAATTCTTTATAGGGCCTCTGCATAAAGACTTTTTAAAATGATTATATAATAAGAATTTACATAAATTTAAAACATTTGACCTTTCAGTACAGGTTAGACAACTTACCCCGTATGCCACTGTCACAGATCCAGATAAGTTCATACTTTGCTACTTCATAAGCTGGCATGAGGTTATTTATTTTGGGATTGATTCCCACCTTCTTCCCCCCTAAAACAACACAAAAAACATTTTTTTTATTTGATCAATATTACGTTTTAACACCCATCAACAGCCCATAAACTGACATAAGGCTAAATAAAGATCCTTTTTATCTGTGTATTAAACACCCTAAAATCATTTTATAACAGTGGCTATACTCTGTGCAGCCGGTTTTTCTGTTGTTTGATTGGCTAGTGAAGACAAGCATGGTAAACAGCTTTGAGATGTTTCACCCAACACAACGTTCACTGACATTGTGTTTTCTAACAAGACTTCTGTGGTCGACATCCCCAGACCAACCCATCTCCCCTGACTGTTCAAACAGTAACAGCCCAGTTGAAGGCAGTGGTGTGGATAACAGGACCCCTGAGAGTCACCAGCAAGAAGCACCAGCTGTTCCTAATGAGCAAGAATCAATATCCACTTCTGATGCTACATTTGCATATACACAGTTGAGTTGCGGTATGCACACAAGGGTTTCCGTATTCCTCTCAAGTAACCCCTCAGAGGCCGACCCTTTTCTCTGAACGCAAACTAAACAAAACTGAAGAAATCTGCAATGAGGTGGATCGAGGGGTAGAGATCGAGATGCTTAACATGTAGAACAAAGCAAATTATGATTTACTTTATACACTTACCTATAAATAACTTGGCATCAACATTTGGATATTTGCCCAGCAGCTTTTTACAAACATCAATGGCTGGATCATCATGATCTTGGACACAGAGCAGAATTTCAAACTGTGGAAACAATAAACAGGTTTTAAACAATCTGGTCCAGCGTTGGAAGAAACAGAACAATGAATATTATTACGGCGTCAAGACATCAGTCAAAAGTTAAGATAAATTAAACCACACATGCTGGTTCATAAACACTGATATAATATATAATATAAATATAAATGATATAATATAAATTATATAAATATAATTTCAATTTAGCCACAGCTACACTAAATACACTATAGGGGTTTATGATTGAACTCTTATCATATTTTTGTTTGTTTTTGATGTCAAATGTGATGCATCCATTTAAATGTTACAATATTTAGACACAAATTCATTTGTCACTTCTAGAAGCAAATCATATTACACAGATGTCAATATGTACTGATTATGTGACATGCCTTCATTCTCTAAAACCATGTACAAACCTGCAAGTTTATCACCATTTGTGCTGATAAGGAAATAGTTCATACAGTAAAAATGTTAGCTGAGAGCATTCATTCACTTAAACACACAGACATGTAGAAACCAAAAACCAATTCAAATTGGCTTATTGGGTGGTATTTAAACCACCCAATAAGCCATGCCATATTAATAAGTTTGCATATCGTTTTTTGCATATATACCGTTTACTATAAACGGTATACCGTTGTTGTCCCATATAAAAAGGATGTTGAGACGAAACCGGCAGAACAACTATTACATTTGTGATATATTTAAATATATGAAAATGACAAAACTATTTTCAGCTAAAAATAACCTGACAGGGTGATCAGGACATCAACCCTAAACCATGTAGGAAATGTGATATACATTGATATACATGTGTGATATACAACATGGTTTAAGTGAATTTGCTATCACTCTTATGGTATAAGACGCTGTTTTTTTGCCCATCTCTATCAGAATGTATACATTGCTACAAACATCAAGTGCAGAAAGAACAGTCTACACAATACACCCAGATGCCAACAGCATGTATTCACACTGGGATAAAAAACATCTGCCAAAAATAAAAGGCTACAAAACTGTAGAATTCAGCCCCCTTAACACTTCAGAATGAAACTGTGAGTCTGCTCTGAAACAGAGCTTCTTGGTTCCTTACTGCTTGATTCCTCAAATGCTTCCAGGAATGAATGAGCTTTGCCTAGTTAAAAACAACACTGCCCTATGACTGGAGAAGCCACACCCACTTCCGGACATTTTATTTTTGCATGCATGCAAACAAAGGGAAGAGTGAAACTTGAGTGAAACTTTGTATGTCAGTACGTGTTTCTGTAGCTCTACTGGTAGAGCATTGCTTTAACAGGTTGTGGGTTCGAATCCCAGGGAACATGCATACTGATCAAATGTATAGCTTAAATGCACTGTGAGTCGTTTTGGATTTATACATTTGCCGTCTGCCAGGAATTTAATAAATGACGTGACACACAACACATGGAATGTGATCTTGATTTGTGAGCATTTCATAAGGGCCAGTTGTTCAGCTGTTAAACATTGTGGTATGTCCTCACGGTTGGATTCTGACGTTTGCAAATGATCAAATCCAAAACCTGCTCCTTACAGGACTGTTCATTTACTTTTTCATTTATTTAATACATTTAGCAAAAGTATGTGTTCTTAAAGAAACATGCTTGAGATAAAGGAGATGTGATGTCATCAAACCAATATCACAGAATACGTCTGAACTCACTGAACAACTTAAGATAAGTGCTCAGCTTAAATAAATGCCTCTAAGAAAACTACTGAAAGCTAAAGCCTATTTTAAAGGCAATTATGGGTCATTAAAGGAAGAAACCAAGTATTAGCACTAAATTTGATCATGACAGGCTACAGAAATGCAAGTCTGATTGAATGCTGGTTTCGTGCATTGCAGTGTTCAGCATTACTGTGGTAGTTTGCCTAGTTCAATGTTTGTTTGCCTTCTGTGTTCTTTAAAAGGACACACCTTACCTATACTGTTGCCGGGAATGTCTATTCAGCCAATCCACCTCATTTGACACTGAACTTTAACTTCCTTTAAGAGCAGGAAATAATAGTGTTATATTGCCAATGAAGTTTCCAGGAACAGAAATTAAACCTTTAAATAATGATGTCCAGCTCTGGGGGTTTTAAGAGGACAAAAGATTGCGTTGCAGGTGAACTCGACTTATTTTCTGCATTTCAACATTTCTGCATTAAGAAACCCCTCATCTTACTTTATATACTGCTTTGTTTGTCTTACGATTCTAATCCCAGAAACATACTCCACACAATGACAACACAAGTGTGCACTCACAACGCATTGACTGTTTAAGATTGTGTTTGTATACTTGTATAAAGTAGCCTAGCTTTCTGTTCACAGACCTTTATTCTTTCATTTATTGTGTTGTTTAAAGAGACAGTAAAAAAACAGCTCTTTCATCCAAAATGAATTTTTTCCCCATCATTTACCCTCCTGCTATTTAAAACCTATTTGACTTTTTTCTCCTGTTCAATTTCTCTTCAATTTCTTTCTCCTTCTCAATTTCAAAAATATCTTCTTTTGTCTTCTCCAGAGGCAAAAAGTCATACAGGTCCGTAATGGCATGAGAATAAGTAAATGTTTAAGAATTTTCATTACTGGGTGAATTATTCCTTTAACTTGATAGAATACTAATGTTACTGATGCACTGTTGTAATATATGTACTTGTATGAGACATTGCACACTTGGTTTTCCAATTTTTCATCTTTACTGGTTTTTATTAGTGGCATCAACAACATTGTGTCACAACCCTACATACAAATCTATCAAGCTAATGCCCTCATTTAGGTGGACAGATCACCCTGACCTTAGCACAGTTAACCAGAACCTCTCCTCATCTGCTAGACTGGATCTAAAAGTGGCAGCTCTCAGAAGTAAAACCTCCTACTCTTTCAGCACAACACTATTACCTCACTCGGGGGTTACTGTTGCATACGCGCATCTCTGAGCACACAGAAAAGGCCCTTTGTCTCTGTGCTCTTAGGTCCGGTGCCATCACCATGGCAACATGGTCGCTATGAAGGGTTATGAGGTTGCTGGAGGGGGAGTGGCTTTTTCAGGAATAAAGCAGACCTGTTTTTTCTTCTTTTTTCGACTTCGTTTTTTTTAACAAACCAAAGCTTGATACCATAAATACCAATTCCTGAAAGCCTTCGATTTATCATGTGGCTTTTCTCACATTCTTAACTGGTACATTTAATAAAAGTCCAGCTGTGCTATGTCCTCAGCTCGGACATGCTAGGCCTTTTTGAGGACAAGAAAATTGCAAGATCAATAGAGAATCAAGTGACTCTTTTTCAGAGTGTATTGACAGTTTCTCTCTGAGATGTTATGGGGGCCATATCCTACTGTTTTACAGCACTTTATTTTTGGCAGAAGCTATTGGTACCTCAGTGTAAATACATACTGTTTGTCTAATGTAAAAACTATTAAGGATAAGCAGACTTCCTTATAACACACACCCAGAGCTTTGTGTTGAGATTTGAGCTATTTAAAAGAGGGAAGTTATTTACCTGAACTTAGTAGAGACAGATTAGAGATACATTTGTGTGTTTTGATCTGATTACACCTGAATTAGGGAACTGGTGAGAACACTACAAGAAGATAAACTGATATTAATTCAAAGCTTCAAAAGGTACATGGGGAAGTTGTGTCCTACTGGTTAGTGAGTCGGGCTTGTAATCAGAAGGTTGCTGGTTCGATTTCAGCGCTGGCAGGTTGCAACTGAAGTGCGCTTGAGCAACGCACCAAACCCCCAATTTTTTCCTGCCCAAAAGCGATTTCAAATATATATTTTTGGACAATCTACCAGTTGGTGGGCTGCATGAAGCTTTGTATAATCAGGATGGTTTGGTTTCACCTGACCCAATGACCTGCGGTTGCTTTACATTTTACAAAGAAACAAAAGAAAAAACAGATGCTTCTGCCGAGTTGTCTTTAAAAGAAAAAAGTCATACTTGTGTCTAATGTCTGCAATTTTAAATGAGCGAGGTTTTGATGGTCATTGCTGTCATTGTTTAATCATTCATCAACTGGAGAAAGAAAGCTCTGAAGGTAATCCCAATTATATCGTTCCTCTGTATCGATACACTGTGGTTATGGTGTGGACTCTGGTATTCTCCAAAATTTAGAACAAGTTTTAAAACGTAATTTTTGTAGTTATTGTTGTTGTCCTTGATGTGATCGATTATTAAATATTCAGCAGGGCTCCTACATGCTACCCAGCGATGGAGAGAGAAGTCATTTCTCCAATACAACAGGAAGGAGGAGCACCAATGGCAACATCATGGCGTCCAAATGGTTTCCTGACTAGCAGAAAATGGAACAGAAATGTCCCATCTGCAAAACTGCATGTCTGCATGCACTGCTGCAGAAATAATGCACCCTGTCATCTCTGTGAACACACACACACACTCACTCTCCCAGACTCCTCAAGCAGAGGATTATCCACCTGTCGATACTACAGACAGCATTAAACCTGATCAACTGAACGACCTGCAACCTGCCTAACCTGCATTCATGTGACTCATCGAGGAAGCATTTAAATGTGATTCAATGCAATATTCCGGATGTTAATGTGTTCCAACCCTGAGGAACAGATCATTCTGTACATATCATCAGCTGCGAATGAGTCTTTACATATGTACCGTACCCGCCTTTAATCTACCAATATTAACGTTTTGATTCAGAACATTCTGAATTAAGTTTTTAAAAGTCAATAGTGAAAATGGATAATACACATACTTCTTAGACCAGATAATAATTAATACATATGAAGCTCATCCAAAGAGATTGAGTCTTTAGTTAGGAGCAGAATTTTACCCTGGATTCATATGGAAAATAATTCCATTTTATTTTAATAAGTTCTTGCAAACAGATCACTTCGAAGCAATCATCCAATGGGAGCTCTCATTTCACAGTTCCTGCCTACCTGGAAAAGCCTCTCATCAGAAAAGCTTCAGTGATTTATCCAAAGCTTTGTGCTCAAGTCAGGATGCAAAACACAAGCACTGTAATTAGATTTTGCCAGCACTCAGCACCAAAGATAAGTATCAGGAGACATATCCATGTATAATATAATGAAAGTCACTTTGGATAAAAGTGTCTGCCAAATGCATAAATGTAAAATCAAAAGAACAAAATAAAAATTCATACCTCAATATTAAAAAATTATGCCTATATTTAGGAACATTACTAGGGAAAAAAATAATAGAGGAGTACGGAATAACCAAACAGGCTGCACACCAGATATAAATTATAACAAAGGCAGGAAACTAACAGTATGTAACAGATAAATGTGGTATTCAAAAATGTAGCCCACTCAAGGATTCATCCATAATTATAGTAGGTCAATTAGCAGGTGGTGGGCAACGTTCTACCAGTAGAATATTCAGTAGAATAATAAGACTGTTCTTTCCATAAACATATTGAGAGCTTAAGTACCTTCTTTCAGTAAAGCACTTAAACACAACAGCATAGGGTCAACAGAACTCATACATGCATCTAATGCTTGACATATTAACATGGTAATAAAAACTTTGTTGAATGGACAATTTGATTCAACAAGGCATATTTTACAATAATCACACCATTGTAAAACTGTAAAAAATGCAGTTAAAGGGTAATCTTTACAATCTATTAAGTGTGTAATGAACCAAGACAGGAAGTGATTGTGGCTGCAACACAAAGTTCATAACATGTCACACAAGCTGACGAAAGGACATGACGCATAAGTTTGTGACAGGAGGAGCGCAATAATCTTTCATCTGTATAAAACGGAAACTTTTACAAAATAAGGATGTACAAATATCTTCCATCTGAATCAAAGTATGGCTAATTAAGAAAATATGTTTTTATTACAAACACATTTTAAGTGTAGGCTAGCCTAAAAAGTATGAAATGCCTAACTTGTGGCAATTTTAATAATTATAAGATTGAAAGACCATAAATGTCCTGAAGAAAAGGTTGCTGCCATGATGCTAAGGTGATCAAAAGTGTAGTTGCCAGGGTGTTGCTATGTGGTTATTTAGGTGTTCTAAATATTTTTAGCATATTGCAATGGGGTTGCAACTCAAAGGTTTTTGAGTGGTTGCCAGAGTATTGCTATGCATTTACTCAGAGGTTCAGAGTAATTTTAGCTATCTTGCTATCAGCCCCCTTATTCTATCTGGATCATTTCTTTCTGGAACATATCAACACAAGATGCAGAATTCAAGGTATCATTCAAGTCCAAAGCACAAACTGTGTGACATGAGTTATGCTTGATAGTACACCAATGTCTGTTGAAAATCCTAACCCTTAATATAAGCAAAAGTATAGAAAATATAGTACAGTAATAGTAATAGGACAATACCTTGGGATAGTCCAGCTCAAAGAACGTCTCTAGGTTGTTGATTAAATGGGGGTCTACACCTTTAAGGGGCTTCAGCAGCGAAACCCCGGCCAGCTTACAGTACGGCTGCTTAATGTCTGTGGTCTTCTTGTTGAGATGCAGACGGCTGAAAATCAAAACAGAAGAAATTTAAATCAGTTTTATTGCCCACATACATATCACAAATCCAACATGTGTTCACGTCACAATATCCGTGAGTACATCTGTGCCAAAAGCAGGATGTGGCATTCTTTCCTTTGCACAGGATTTGTGATTTTTATGGTAAGAACTAGACCTGTAGTCTATTTCAGCAGTTACGAATAGTAAAGCTTGGAATGATTGGAATTAGAATTCCTCCTAATAATTCTGGTTATATATAGACACACATGCATATATGAAATACAATAATTGATCCCAGCTATATAATAATGTATTTAAATATTAAATAAATATTATTTATTATTTATACAAACACTATGTATTCATTTAATTTTTAATTAGCTGATTTATAGTGTAACACTTACAATATAGTCCCATTCATTAACATTTAAAAAATTGTTTAGCATTATTTTAGATAATTATTAATCTTTGCAAATATAATTGTTTGCTCATGTTAGCTCATTGTGCATTAATATTAACAGATACAATATTTGATTTTTTAATACATACTAATAAATGTTAAATATGTACAAAAGGGCTTTATATAATAAATAAGCTTGAATATTTAAGAAAAGAAAAGGACTTGATCTTATTTGATTATTTTGTATTTTATTTTTAACCTTATAAA